>JAPMNZ010812524.1:0-13939 GCA_029875035.1 Pomatoschistus microps | reverse complement strand
GCTTTATCCGGAGCCGGGACACAGAGGCAGCAGTCTTTGCCAACACACACACACACACACACACACACACACACACACACACACACACACTAGGCAATGGTTTCCCCTGTATGTTCAATGGTTTCACTCATAAGTAAAACCTCCTGCATGCAAAAAACAAAACAAAAACAAAAACCCAACAACAACAAAAGCGTAAATGATCAGCAAACGTCACATTTCTTTGCATTTTGAGCGTTCTGTTGCACTAGTACACAACTGTCCACTAGAGGGCTTCTGCACTCAATTATCCAGTTCAACGACTCGTACAGCGCGCCTCTGTTTTCCTATTCTCACAAGTGTTGGACTGGGTTTTTCCAGACGAACACGGATTACAACTCTCCAGTTTTTATACCTCCTGCAGATTAAAGTTTGCTTTATATGGACATTTCAAAATCACATGACAAATGTGTGTGAATGCATTTTCATTAGGGCTCCGTTAGTTACGACAGAATCAGATCAGATTCATTATATAATATTATTGCACTTGTGGAGCGATGTGGCGGAAAAAATGCCCCCAGTTTTTAGTGTGATTATGTTCATTTTGTTTTAACTTTATATATTACAGATGAAATGTGTTTTTATTTGGCGTTCTCAGGCCTATGTGTTTGTTTATGTTTGTGTTTTGTTTTTTCATTCAAAACGGGTTGAACACATTTGCATGCAACAATAACATTATTTCATAATATTTGCTCTTTTGAAACATACATAGGACATCGTTGGAATGTTTTAAGCAGTTTTACTCTCTGGCTTTTAACACTGCGTGAGTTGTGTACTCTTTTTTATCTGTTTTATTTACTCTATTGTTTTTAGTGTTGCTTTTTTGATCGCAAAGCAGGTACAGTACTTTGTTGTTCTTATTACATTTGTATTTTTTTTACTTGTGCATAATGTTCTATTTTCTAAACTTATAAAGCTAGAAGTCCTGTTTATGTAAATGATATATAAATGTTAATAATATCTCTGTGCAGCACTTTGGAGACTTGTGTTATAATATGTGCTAAATAAATAAATTGGATTGGATTAGATTGGAAACATTGCATAATGTAATATCACAAACTATTCAATTTTTGTAATAAAAGCAATTATTTCAATATGAAAAGAATGAATAGGTACTCAAAACTAGTTCTGTATTCTGGGTAGAGTCAGATTCCAACAAAAGAAGCCAGGACCCCTTAATGACCTGACATGTTTCGATGGTGGACCTCCGCTTTCGTCAGAGAGACACATGACGTGGGTTTTATCACTGTTTTTACCGGAGGCTGTCACACCATCGCGCTGATGAAGGCAAAAGTCTACCGTCAAAACATTTCAGGTAATGAGGGGTCCAAGCTTTGTTGTTTTGAGAGAACCTCCTGAGCCTTAAACATAGACAAGACACAATGAACTTTTTTACAATTCATCTTTTAATGATTTTTCTGTAACACGCAGTGAAACAACATGGCAACAAAACAACATGGCAACAAAACACACTTTGCATTTGATTTAACATTGCACGTCATGTATCCTCCTTTTTAAGAACCGTAAGCAAACATAAATGCTAACAACGAACCCATGTGGAGTGTGATCCGAAGCTGCTGAGACTAAAATCAGCCAAAATCCCCCAAGATATTCAAAACTCATTATGATTATAGGAAGTACATGTTTGAAGAAAGACCACAAGCACATCCCAATCCTTTGTGTAGCGTGCTGGACCCAGAAAAAGTACCGACAACATAGAGGTGAGGTCCGCAAAGCTTGTGTGCTTATATTCTTACTTCATGCAGACTGTTCACCGGATGCTTCATAACAGTTCTCCTGATGTCTGTTCTTCTATTGTCAGATGTCAATGTAAATGTTGTAAAATGTAGTTATTGTTACGCAAACTATTACTATTTTCAAGATAGAGTTTTTATACTTATATTTGATTCTAGAGTTAGAGATTTTGTTTTATTTTAATTAGGACAGCTATTGTTCAGTTAACGTGTGCTATGTGGTCCCTTTTCCTACTATTCTATAACTTGTGATGCAACACTGAAATTTCCCCACTGTGGGACAAATAAAGGATCTCTTCATCTTAATCTTAATCAAACCAAAATGCATGTTTTTACGTCACTATTGTCGCCGGAACCTCCCCATCACTAATGCGCATGCAGGTAATCCACGCTATACATTTTCCAACAATTAACAAGATATCGATTACTTCACATTTGATATAAAAACACATTTCCTGACATTTAATCAAAATAAAACTTTCTGTGCTAGGTAGGTGGATCAACATACTTTATTCTTAATGATAAAAAGCAAAACATTTATTCGGAGGATCATAATTAATTTCTTTCCATTGTACAATCAGCGCGTCATATGTTTTCCCACACATGGTTTAGAAGATTTTTTTAATTCAACAGTTTAATTTGGGCCTCCTGCCAAAACTGAGCCTGGTTTGCGGGTCTTCCTCTTTGCACCTTTTACAGCTCTGCCCACAAATGTTCAATTGGACTAATTTTGGGGCTGCGATGGCCGCCCCCAAAACACCTTGATCTTGTTTTCCTTGAGCCATTTTTTGTGCAAGTGTGTTCAGTCATTGTCCATACGGGAACACACATCTACAGGATTTTTTTTTACATTTTCACCCATGACCTCCAACATCTCTATTAGCTCCTTGGCGGTTGTTTTTGGATTCTTTACAACTTTTCCTTCATCTCGAGCAGATCGAATGTGTCTTGTGAGTGATAGAATGGCTCTGTTGTCCCATGTTGTCTGCACTTACATACTAAAGAAACAGAGGAATGTGGCGTTTAGAACTAGCTCCCAGGGATGAGCTAAACTTGTGCAAATCCACATTCCTTCTCCCTGGAGGGTCTTGGCTGATTTTTTGGGATTTTCCATGGCGGCAAAACAAAAAGGCACAACGTACAGGTGCACCTCAAATTGGACCAAATGATGTCAATAAACCATCGTTCCAACAATACAGGGTCTAGGAGAATTTGGATTATTAAAGGGACATTTACGGCCCAACGGCTCCAATGATTGTTATTATTGCTTTTCCAGTATTCGAACAGTTTGATTCTTTGATTCGTTTTTGAGGAAAAGACAACTTTGTATTGTCCTCCAAGGCGACTACTGTTGTGATTTAGGGCTAAACAAAATAATATTGAATTGAAATTAATGCGGTTTAAAGATTGAAATGTCTGACTCTTTGATGCTGTGATGTTAAGAACTAAATCCTAATTTCCTCCAAGTATTTTTACATTCACATTATAATTTTTTTTACTAGGGTTCTGGTTCAACTGTACATAGAGGAAACAACACATTCAGCCAGGAAGTAAAAGAACCAAAGACACAGATGAGTTGTTGTTGTGTTGATCGTGAATGTGTGTGTAGTCTAACCTGTTGTGATAGCTTTGGAAAGATAAGCTCTGCTCTATGTTATTTGTTGCTAGGGTCCAGTGCAGATACTTTTTGGGGTAAGGGCTTCCTGGATACTGCTTTAGGAACAGCAAGCCCAGACCGCAAAAAGACCCATAAAGGACAAAAACTCAGAAGTGCAGGTGAAGCATGAGAAACAGCTAGAACAAAGAATGAAAAAATATAATGATACATTTCCAATACATTTATTTCACCGCAGAGACAAATTGTCATAACTGGTTGTGGGCCTAATTTCCTGTTCGTAATACTTTTTTTTTTTGATTTCTTTGTTTAAATTGTCCTAACAAAACCAACACCACATTCATGGATGAGCCTTTACATCTCCTTGTACCATGAATCGTTCAAATCTGTCTTCTATTCATGTAAAATACTAATAATAATACTCCATCTGTCCATTTTCATCCTCTTATTCATTTCTGGGCCGTGGCCATGGTGAGTCCACAGGAGTATGGCTGCTCTTGATCTTTCAGCTGGGGCTTCAGGTAAAGTGGAGTTAAGTGTCTTGCCCAGGGACACAGCAGACATCAGTGAGAAAAAAAATACATGCATAGTTACAAAGAATGGCAAATCTGAACGACTGAAGCTTTGAAAGAGATCTTTTTTTTGGAAAGGAAGTCATTTCAGACAACGTCTCTTATTGATTTGACCCAGAGACACTTCAGCAACACAATACAGTTAACAAAAGTGCTATACATGCAGAGGTGCAGGCGCCCAGGCCAGCTCCACAATCAAGTTTTATCTCACGTAAAGAAACAACGTGTCATAAAAGGCTGGTGCGCCTTGAGGTGCACATCTGGACAGACTTTTGCCAGTGTTACGTCAAGCCCATGGGGACCAGCTGTACACGTAAGCATCTGCCATACTTACCTCAGCACATGCGTCATTTGTAAGGAAAGGAAGTCACATCCACTTTTTTTTTCAACGGTGAACTCACTTGTTCCTCCACATTGAGGATTTTAAACAACATAAATCATTACACCAGCTCTATATGCAGCACATGAAACTCCTGATCTGAAAATCTGGCTTTGGGTTGCATGGGAAATCTATACAGGCCTCTGAATGAGATGCTGTGATCAAGACAGGGACAAACATGTAATAAGTGAAGCATAGTCACCTGCCGCGGCCTTTGATCGGCGGTGGGAGCTGTCCGTGGTGCTGAAACACCTCCAGGAGCTGTCCGCCGTGCCGCGTCTATACTTCGCGGTGAACGCCCTGCATTGGAGTCCACCCTTGACACAGAGAGTTTGAATGGAAAATAATAGTCACAGATAAAGTCATAAAGTCAAAACTATCTGGAATATTATCTTTGTGAAATACAATGATCGTTGAAGACTTAAGTTATCCATGCATGCACACATTAACACCTGTTGCCTTAAAGCTTGCACGTAATCATCCCAATATAAAGCCATAATATTTAAAATCCCACACTAAAACGGGTGTTACTTCTGCACAAGCCTCTACGCGCACGACTGCCCCCCACACCTTACTCTCACAGATCCTACACAAGAGTCCCGGCTCAAGAAAGCTGACAACTGTCTCACTACAACTGTCCATGGCTTTGTAGTATCACCACTCAACAGTCATAACCGAACATGTTTTTAATATTAGGATGATTTGGCGCATGTGCTATAATTTATGGTTTGAGTGTACGTGCGCGCGTGTGAGTGCGTGCATGCGTCCGTGCGTGTGTGTTGTATATTTACAAAGCTATACGCAGACCAGCTGTACACGTATACGCTATATTAGTGCACAATTTGCCTTGGATGTGGATGCAGGAGTCAGTGCGTTGAAACGGCAGGCGCGCACACACACGGGGCACGTCCATCGCTGCGGTTTATGATACATTTGCAGAACACTCAATGGATGTCACAGTCCAAACCACTTTTTCGTGCACGTACTGTCTTTCGGCGGCTATACCTAAACATGTATCTTGTGAGGAGAAATAGAAAGCGGACTGGAGCCGATTCACCATCAAACTAGCACTCAATTTCTCAATGGCTCCGTGCACGGCAACAGTCTATAAGCACGGGAACAGAGCAGCTCGTTGTGTCACTCAGTTCAACTACCCGCAAAAAAGAGATGGTAAAAATAAAATGCGCTCACCTAGTTTGCACCGATTCCAAGAAGCAGCAGCATTTTTGATCGTTTCCTTGTTTTCCCTCCAATAATCCCTGGGAATTTCAACGGCTCCCATTGATATGCAGCAGTAGGGTCCCCCCTCTCCTCTTCCACCACCACCACCCTCTCGCCCTCCCTACATCCTATCTGTCCACACGTCAGACGCGTTTCCTCCCATATATTCCGCTCCACATGGTTTCTTTGTGTTTGTATTATTTCTATGCATTTCTCCGTATTCGTTCGTCTCGGTCATCTGCTGCAAAAACATCTAATGGAAACCACTCAATTCCTCCAGACTGCTTCTTGCTGGTGACCTGCATTGACGTCATTGCGTCATTAGGTTTCCCCTGGAAACACGGGAGAGCCAAAAATAGAAACACATTAATTCAAACCCCGGGCTGGGGGTGGAGGCTGGGGTAGGGGTAGCTGAGTGCTGTTTTCGGCGACTATTTCTTTCTATCAATCTTTATTCTTTTGTCCGCCATTCTTTCTCAGCATCAAGTCCCCAACACAGCTCTCCGCGGACACATGAGCACAGGCAAACGAAACTAGTTTGGCGATGCTTTCTTTCTACTTTTACAAGTGCACACGCGTGACAAGTTGCAAAGACATTCCCCTCTGAGATAGCAACGCTTTTTTATATTATATTGCTTGTATTGTTTGCGCTTAATATATCTTAAATTGTAAGATTTGAAGGATCTGTAACTATATTTGATCACATATCTTTTAAAATGACAGATGGCTGTAATTGACGAGCTGAAATGGTCCACTAAGGAAGTAATTGCAGGAAATCACCCTATACCTCTAATAGTCTTTGTTTCAACTCATCTTCAGCTCAGTGGTCAATGGAATATGTACAAGGACATGGTGTTTAAGTGTTTAAGATGGCAACCTTTAGAATAATCCACTGTCCATATTTAGGCTGCTTTTATGAACGATTATGTGTATAATTATGACTTTACATGGTGGGTAGCACATAGCCCACAGTGCACTATGGCCTCACGAAACCTCAGCAGATTGGGCAGTAAACATGCAGTAAACACGCAGTAAACATGCAGTAAACATGCAGTAAACATGCAGCAAACATCACTCATTCATTGTTTTCATGTTCATTCGGTCATTCATGTACTTCCCCGATAACCCTCAGTGCGCAGCCGCGGTGCTCATGACGCACAGCCGCTCTCCGTTTAATCGCGTTAACTTCAACCTGGTCCAGATGTGACGTTCAGCGTAGCGTGCATCCCCTTCTCTAATCACACACGCACGCACGCAAGCATGCACGCGGGCTAGTGTCCCGGCTGACTGTATGTGATGACGCGTTATTGTGGCATTACAGACAACAACAGTAGGGTCCTGATGACAGAACACATGTCCTGATGTATTTTAAAGGCTCCGTCATGTGCACTACAGTAATGTGCAAACGTGCAATATTGTGATACCAATATTGCACATTGGTATCACAATGTGTCACTCACAACTCATTAGCTCTCTCTATTTATTCTATTCTTATCCTAATTATTTTGAGCCAATAATTTTACATTGATAGCATTTTGGCTATCTGATAGAGAGATAGTTAATTGATTCCCAAGAGAATGCTCTAACATGGCTGAGTTAGAGCATTGGCCTTTGAGCCAGAAGGTTGAAGGCCGGTTCGAGCCCACCACGAGACCTTCTTCACCGACTCCCACTGATGTCTGCTTTCATTGAGTCCTTGGGCAAGACACTTAACCCACTTTGCATATAATGTGCACGAAAGTAATGTTTGCTGCATGCCATGATGTGTATTCATCAAAACTGGATATTGCCCACTAGGACCTTCTTCTAAAACGCATCCACCAGTACAAATACATCAATGAATAAATATATTATAAAAGTTACTAACAACAGTAAAATAGTCCACACAAGTGCTCAATTCGGCAGTGTAGTGAAAGGAGCCTGTTGCTATGGTTACTCCTCTGAGCTGCCATGCAGGTCTGGAGTATGCCCAGGCCCTGAGAGGGTTTGTTCTTCTCTCATATTTCTAAAGTTCGCTTCAGATATAAGATTAAGATTAAGGCAGATTCTCTATATATCTCTAAGATATTAAAATGTTTTTGATCTATCGTCTTGGATGCACTTGTAGTGCTCCTTTTGTTCCTAATGTTTTGTAGGTTTGAGGCAGAACTGACATTTCACCACTGTGGGACACATTAAGGTTCTCTTACGTATGTAATCTCCTTATCTTTAGTGTAGTGAGTTTGTGCTATGGTTTATATATTGGGGTTGAGATATTACAGAGATAATCAGACAGATTATTTCTAACCAAAAATACAGATTGTCAATTGATCAATCTTTATTTAAGCTGCTTTTCAAAGATAAATATAATGTTCTATAATTAAAACCTTTGAGCCAACAACCCATCCAAACCCTATAGTCACAGTCTTAGTGTGTGTAATGCTACAAATATACGTCAAATGGCATTATTTATTCACATAATGGAGGAGGACAAATGCCCCATGGGACAAGACTCACAGAAGCAAGAAACTCATTGGTCATGGTGCTTTTTCTGACCAATGCAATCAGGGTTCATCATTCCCTTTTAAGTAAACTTGTACTGATAACGCACAGTATACTGTGGATGTCTTATTGCTGGTCTTTATTTGTTCAGGGCCTCTTTGGGCGTTTTCACCTCAGTTTAAGTGAACCTAAAACAATTCTTCATCTGTGGAGATGTGGAACTACTAGTGTGCATTCTTTCAATAATCTATCAATTCATTTTAGTGGTTTCACATCTCTACAAAGCTTTTTCTCACTAATTTGTTCACATCTGGTTCACTTGGGGATGGAGTGAACTGTGTAACATAAACATGGCGCCAACATGACACGTGTCATTTTAGGGAATTTACCATTCGTGGTTTATTAGACTGTGCGTGGATTATTATCACACACGACAGGAAGATGCAGGGGCCAACAGAGGCAACTGGAACCCTGCCGCTTTTACAACATACAACCATGATAAAGTACCACCACGAAGATAATGAAAAGGTAAACATGCGAATATAACCTTGTATATGGCGTGAACACATGTCACTTTCGACGAGTTCAAATCGATAAAAAAAGACTGTCAGCACGAAAACTACGTGCAATTTTTCTTTGAGGAACCAGTCATTATATTTGGACTTTGCAGTGTCGATTTTGGTACATTCTGGAGGTGAACATGTGTTGGCGTCTTTACAAACAAATATAAATGTTAATCTAGAAATGTATCTGTGTAAGTATAACAGTTGTATTAATCCCAGGTCACTACTGTAAAAACTGATGCCCATAGAAACAAACCTCCTGAGAAACGAGTCAGGGTTGTGGATCAGCCCATTATAGTTATACCATTATATACCCTAACCCTTAGTTCGTCCAGAGAGACATTACAATTGATCTCAACAGCAATAAAATGGAGAGTCCAACTAAACATATTGTCCGTGTAAGACGTCATTTTCAGGGTGCATTAAGCGTCTCTGGGTAACAATTTCACGTAAAACTAGTCACTGACGCCATCTGGTGGCCAAAGAGGGCTCATACAGATAACCTAAAAACGACTAGCTGCATCCATATTCAACAAACACAATTTGACCTTTTATGCACAAGGTCACTCTAGGTTTAGTCAAGTGATATTTAACAAATTTGTTAGATCTTTTCAATTCCATTCACATTAAATTTTACGACACAAAGATAAATAAATGGTTTTGAAATAATTAATCCTAATATAACCATTGTATGCCAGCTCAAGGACATAACCATTGCGCACTGTTTTTATATGTAGTGTGATGTTACTGACCCTTTCTCCAAAACACACAGATCAGCAGATCCAAGAAAACATATTCCTAACCCGAAAAGCAGCATCATTGATTACATCGAATCATTTAGAGGTGATCTCTGAAGCTGTGAATTGAGCTTCATTTGGTAGAGCATACTTTCTGAAATGCCAAGTCAGTTTTGAAACGAAAAAGTTAACCTTGTCTCGCTATTTTGCCTATTTATAAATGTAAATGTATGCATAGATCAAAGCGACCCTTGAAGAGGCAGCAGTGGTGCAATAAGATGAAACCTCAGCCGTAGCAATCTGTTGTTCCCTCAAACGGCCACCAGAGGTCAGGAGTAGTCTTTAGCCTCTTCCCACTCGGTTCAAACCTCAGTATTTGCTCTAAATATAATAAACAGTGTGCAGGAAGGCGTTCAAGGCAACTGTCACACATACGTTTTCTCCAAATAATCTAATATGTTTTGAAAATGAATACTAGAAGATGGATGGTACACAATAAAGTAGGTTTCTCTGTCAGATCTGATCTTTCTCTGATCGTTGCAGCTGGCCTGTAGAGGGCTTGCACTCCAGCCCTGACCCCTGCGTCCCCTTTGACCAGCTCCTTCATCTCAGTTCTCATCAGTTTGCAGCTACATGGCTCCTGACATGCTTTCAACACTGCACTCACATTAGATGGTTTTTCGTTTCACAGGGAGGTAATCAAGCAACACTTCTCTCAGAGGGTACCCCCAGTGTCGGTAATAACCTTCGAATTATTTTCAAGTGGACCCTCAGCAATCAGGCCACAGCCTTGGTGTGGAAGAATGAGGGTACAAAGAAGGGGCTGAAAATAGTTCACATACAAATAAGTCGATCTTTCTCGTTCAAAGGGAGAGAATAGTGGAGACCCATAAATTTGGGTTTTTTTCTGAACATGCATGCCCTTCTTAGGATTAGAGCAGGGAGCAGTGGACCTTAAGGACCTTGAGAGGGGAATTGGATGCTTACGGTGCAGAACTCTATCTCCCAAGCTCTCCGCCTTCAACTTGTTCATTTTTATCATTAATTATTTCTCTCTAATTGCCAGGATTAAAGGAGAGAAAGGGAAAGGGTCTCTGGAGTACAGCAACACTGATTATGTGGTGTGTTCTTGAAACAGGGGGAAAGTACTGGACCAGGTTAGTCTTTTCTTACTGTTTCTACTTTCACAACACTTTTGGGTGATATACACTCACCTGTCTTTTATTACAATAATAACAAACTATTGACCACTTTGTAAAGTTGATTCCCCAACGGGACTACGTACAGTATATAGGACTAGACAAAAATGCATTGAATTGAATTGAATATCCACCGACACATTTTACATGCGTTTGTGTTACATAGATACAAATTTCAATGTTATTTAGCTGAAACAAAAAACATATTAAGTACACAATTACATATCAAAATGCTGTCTGCAAGATTAGCACAATAATGATTATGTCTAGAAAAACAAAATGTACAGAAAAAATCAAAAAATCAGAAAGTAACTAAAGTGAGTTGTATGTACTACTGTAAAGCACACTATTGTATTGATTTTTTTTTACTGACATGTCAAAAGATCTTAAATGACACCGATCAGCAGCCGAATTAAAATTAAATATCCATAAACATGACTAGTTCAACCCTCCACAGATGTCATGAAAAATATTACAGTTGTAATTATCAGACCAACAGTTACTTTTCTATGCTTTCCTAGTTTGTGTGCCCCCGAAAAACGATACTTCCAAGTGAATGTTAGTGACTTTTCAATAGTTACTTAGAGCGCAATTTCTATCACAAGCACGAGTTAGTCCTATCCACGTCTATCCCCACAGCTTCCTGATTGGATTCAAATAAAAAAAAAAATTCACCAAAACCTCACCATTGGTATTTTGGAACCATTCTCCACCAGTAAGTCTTACTAAGAGTAAATTTGCAAAGAGGACAATAGGAAATATATAATCTATGAACAATAATTCACATGATAGTGCAGGCTATATGACCTAGCACATCATATCACTATCAAGTTACTGGCATCACCTTTAATTGTGGCCGCCATGATCTCGATACAGACAGAGCGCCAATCCCTACATTTAACTACTGTACAGTTTCCTCATGGTTTCCAGATTTGTTCACCACATTCTAGACATCGAGGTCACCTCCGGTTATTTCCACACTGGGAAGGGCACAAAAGCACAGCTGCGGCTCACCCCTGCTGTGCTCGGGGTGATGTGAGGTTTTTTGGCATGTTTCCTTCTAACTTCTGCGTCTGCCTCCAACAGCGCACTGACATTTTAGCATTAGTGCTGCTGAAAGAGTGTGAAGAAATCAAGGCGTTTGCTCATCTCCCCTCCACGCACACTGTCTGGTAAGTCAATGTGTTTATAGTCCTCATGCGTCCCGTTGATAGTGTTATGAGTGGGAATAAAAACAGAGGTATTCAAGTCAATTAGCTGCCGATCATGATTGGACAGATTCCAGAAGATATCACATGATTAGTGACCGAGCAATTGGGGAGAACACATTTAAAGGTCCCATATTTCGCTCTTCTTCATTTTCCACAGTACATCCTAAGCACATAAGCCATAATTATTTGGGTGACACACCATACAACACTCAAAACTTGTGATATTTTAGCCATTACTTGCATAGAGGGGATGGAATTCCAACAAGCTGATCTCTGTTTCTTCCCTTGTGAGCCCGCCTCCCCCCACCCATGCAGTGATGTAGCCTCGCACTCACTTTGGAAACCCACTGCATGGGACACCAGTACATAGTCGTTTCAGATTGAACTCCCAACAAAGTTTGGGACCCAGGGCTATGTGTGGCAATCTACGTATAGCCATTTGTCCTTGAACCAAAATCGAATCAAAATTTGAACCAAAAACAGTAGTATACAGCGAGTTAAGTAGTACTCGACTTACAGGTCTATCTCCTTGTTAGCGTCTTTTCTTGTGGGAATAACACATAACACGTGTTTCAAGTGTTACTCAAAGATACAGATTTGTCACAGATTTTGGAGGCGGATCCCTGTGAATAGAAAGTCCAGCCTTGTGTCGTCACATACTGACACCCAAAAACATATTTTCTCCAAGTTGACGCAATGCTAATGCTTTAAATTGCTATCAATAGTAGAAAAACAGCTTGCAGGACCCGGGAGAGAGGCTGCAGGCGCTGATTTGCTGTTTTGATTTCTCCCATCAATCACTTCCTGGAGGCGGGCTTCTCTAGCTCGTGCCATGTCTTCAATGTGAGGCGTTTTGCTGCTTCTTGAGAATGAAACAGAAAGATTGTTCTCTAATTAAAGCTTGAGGGAATCGATGAAAAAACTACATTGAGCGTGCGTATGAAGACCAAATGGCACTGTAATAATGTTTAAAGCATAGAGTCAAAAAGCATAACGTGGGACCTTCAAGCTTTTTTTAAAGTAGCCAACAATGTCAAAACAGCCGTATCAAGGCTCCTGCTCTGAAACCCTTCAAATACAGTGGCTCTTTACCATGCGTTGCGTTTCACACTTCTCCCTCGTTCTGCAATGATGAAAGTATAAAATACGCTGCAATGTCTTTTCCACAATATTTCATTCTTGTGTAAAAGCTGTAAGGTTCACTATGTGTGTTGTATCTTATGAATGAGTCCAATATGGTAATTCCACAACCAATCCAGAGAATAAGCTCTATAGTCGTGAGTCATGTGTGCTTTGAATGGAGATTTTTCCTCTAAAATATAAATCTTTCTTTCAAAAGCGCAGCTCCAATTATTCCTACGTTGTGTGGGTATCCATGGAGACGCTGTCATTCACATTTAAATTTTACTCTTACATCAACGTACCGTCTTCCTGTAAACTATTGATAATTATTGATAATGATAAGAAAGTTGAAGATATTCCAAGTCAAATCTATAAAAGTTTGCAATCTGTGAGTGTGTCCATAAATGTATGGTCTCCATTGGATAACATGGGAACTTCACACTTTCTATGAAAATAACCACAATTTGGGTGTCAGACCGTTTGACTAATACAAATTCTGTGATCAACTATTGGTGGTACATGTGTTTAGATGATGGGGAGCAATATTGAGCCAAATTAGTGAAACGGCCGAAGCTGTTTAGATGTTTGAGCGATACAGGGTAAAATATAAGTCTTGTGTCTCATTGACTTTTTGAATCAAGAAGCCAAATGTGAATACTGTTCAAAATTTCAAACATTTTGGAAAAACTAAACTGGATTATCCCCATGTAAAATTTTGACATAATATGTAGGGGGTGCTAATGGGCAAATTTCAATTTATTCAATTTAAAATTACCTAGACTCTGGCATCGAACAATGGATTCAAATTTTGTGCAAATCAGACTTTGTTTGTGCAAACGGGAGCAAATTTGCTATTGTCAATAAAAAATAAAAGTCTATTGATGGTACATGTGCTTAGACAATGTGCAGCGATTTTGAGGGAAAACAGCCGAGGAGGAGTGATTTCCAACCGACGTGTGAATATGTCAATGTCAATGTCAACTTTATTTATATAGCACATTTACAACAACACCAGCTGCCCAAAGTGCTTCACAGGCACGAATGATAAA
>JAPMNZ010812355.1:0-17374 GCA_029875035.1 Pomatoschistus microps | reverse complement strand
GGTGGAGGGCGGACATCAAAATAAAAAATAACAAGATTTAGGGGCTGTAAAACTAACTCCGAAATTCAAATATCTCAGCTGAACTTCTGTTATCAGTTAAAGAAGTATGGGAAAAGACCATGTTTTGTTAATGCCTTTTACTACATTAAGATTTTTGTTTTTTTCAAACGCTATGCAAAAGAAAAATAACAAAACAAAATAAAACAAGACACAAAATAAACAGTTTGAAAAGGAGGCTTGCGAAATGAAGAATTGTAAAAAATTAATCTCAAAAGTTCAACGCAAGTGAATGCTGGACCCGATGAAGGCCAGGTGAAAGGCGGGGTACAGCGGCTCGGTGAAGTTTGCCTTAAAGAAAGTAAAAATATGTTTCAATTCCCCTTCACAAACACTAAAAAAAGACAGTTTCCCTCCACAAAAGTCCAGGAAGACCCCGAGTCTGTTGGAGTGGAGAGGACCAGGCACAGCGGTCACCAGGCCGTTGTGGACCGGCTTGTACCCCTCTCTGTTGCAGTTGAGGCCCCAGGATCGGTGGTTCTGTCCCAGGCGGCTCTCGGGACCCTCCCCCTGGCGGCTCATGTCTTTGGAGGCCACGCCCACACAAACTCTGCCGCAGAATTCGACCTCAAAATAGCAGCGTCCGGTGAAACCTCGAGTGCACAAGACCTGGTTCCAGAATCTGAACCGGTCCGAGCTGCTGGGAGCCCCTGGGTTCAGCTCCCGGATCGCGGAGAGGTTTTGGTTTGAGAGAGAGAGATCTTTGTGGGCGGTGTCTGGGTCCAGAGAGAGACGAACGAAGTCTGAAAAAAGTAGAGAAAATACCAGATAATTTTTTCATCCTTCACACTGCAACAAAATGATAAATATTAGTGTTTTTTGAGTACATTCTGACGTTGCCAATTTTGCCAACGGGACAAAGCCATTTAGTTTTATTTCTTTATTATATATATTTTTTTCCTACAAAGGAGACATTTCTTGCATCTTTTTAAAACAAGATACTTTTGCTCATTGGCCCATTGGCAAATCTTGTTTTAATGCAGTCAAAATGTCCTCAAATCAAGATACATTTTGCCAAATTTGAGCTATTTTTGAATTTTGTTATATTTTTTCACTCTATAACAAAATAAGGCAGTTAACTGTGAGACAAATGGACTTACATTTCATCGGCCCTGGTCCAATTCGGGGTTCTCCACATTCTTCAACACTAGAAGCAGAAAAACATATAGAATCATGACGGTTTCATCACAATGTAAACTGTGGTTGAGGCGAGAACTTTTTGGCTTTTTGGTTCTCCAATCTATAACTACCCACATTAGAATGAGTCTGGTGTGTGTGAGTGGTTGGTGGTGGGAGGGGCCGATGGTACATATTGGTCTGGGCACAGTAGTAGTTTATCACCACCATGTATGGAGTGAATGGATTATGGCATGTGAAGCGTCTTTGAGGTCCAAAACCATTGCATTGTTATTATACTTATTGTCAATATTATAAATGACACAATGGAAGTATATATATAGATCATGTGAGTTCTTAAATGAGCCGACCTGAGCTGGTGCAGGCTGCAGAGGGGGTCGTCCTTGAGAGCCGTCAGCAGCTGGACTCCAGACTCTCCCGGGTGATTAAAGCTCAGGTCCAGTTCTTTCAGATCACTGTGGTTCAGAGCAGAAGCCAAGAACATGCAACCGCTCTCACTCACTCTGCACAAAGACAGACTATCACCACACACACACACACACACACACACATACACAATGTGACTCTGCAGGAGATTCAAGGTTCAGTTAATTTTACATTTGAGAAATTTGGAAGACCACCTCAGTGTGCACCAAGATACACAGCAGCTCTTGCCAGGAGAGAGACACGTGTTGAGACTCACTTTAAGACCTGTAGGGGGCAGCGTGCACTTGACAGCCCCTGGCTCAGGATCTGGACTCCTCCGTCTCCACAGTCGTTGTCCGACAGATCCAGAGACTTGAGTTCACAATGAGACGAGGAGAGGAGAGAGGAGAGGGACTCTGCACCAGCCTCAGTCAGACCACAACTCCTCAGCCTGAGACATGGGACAATACAAGACACTGTCTTCCAGAGGTGTTTCTTACTTACTTCTAACAATGAAATCTTAATATTGTCTGGTAAAGAAGAAACAAAGACCTTTATTAACATTTATGGTCTTTGTTCATCTGTCCCTTGTGGACCAATTGCTCTAAGTGTTTTTTTGTCGTTGCATTTTTAGTGTTTGAATGGTTTGATTCTCTGATTTGTGTTATTATCTTTCTGTTAAATAGTGTGTTTTACCTGAGCGTGTGCACCTTGCTGAGAGCCAGACCCTTGCAGAGACTCTGGAGGCCGGCATCGGTGATGGGGTTCAGGCTCAGGTCCAACTCCTGGATCAGAGAGGAGCTCAGGGCCGAGGAGAGAAGGTCACAGGAGCACAGCAACAGCCCACACGCTCTCAGGCTGCAGGACAGAACAACACATCACACATGTGGACAGAGGGTGAGAGGACCTCTGAATGAAAAATACCACCACCAAAGTGTCACATGTTCTTTGCATCAACCATGGTCTAATTCTCATAAAGGTGTGTACCCCCCTCCCCACATGGGAGCCTCCGTCCTGCGCCGCACAGCCTCAGTCTTGGATCCACAGCCTGTACGTGGGAGCGGATCCCTCTCTCAATATGGGCTTCCCCAAGGTTTCTCACGTTATCCCACTGGTTGTTCCTTACTGATGCAGGAGGTCAATGGCCAATGTGTTTGTTGTTATTGCATCCCCTGTTTTTGAACTGTTTTTTCTCTGATCTATTGTTGGTGAATTGACAACTCTGTAAAGTCCTCCAAGTCAACTGCTGTTGTGATTTATAAAATGAGTATTGAAGTTGTGACAATATTCACAAAACACAATATGCATAATCAAATAACAATATTTTTCAAAACTATTTTCTGAAACAGAATTCCAGAACCACCTATTCACAGAAGACTTACTCTACGATCTGTGCGGCTTTGACGACCGGCAGCATCCTCAGCAGTCCTTCCTCAGACCTGGCGTAGTTTCCCAACTCGAACGTCTTCAGCTCTTCATCAGATGTAAGCAGCACGAACACCAGCGAGGACCACTGAGCAGGCGTGAGTTTGGTCTCGTTCACTCTACCGGCCTTTATGTAGCTCTGGATCTCCTCCACCAGGGACCGGTCGTTCAGTTCATTCAGACAGTGGAACAGATTCAGACATCGGTTGGGAGGTGGGCCCATTTGAATCTTGTCTTTTATATAGCGGATGATCTCTTTTGATTTCGTATGCGCACTGCTTTTGGTCAACAACATTCTTCTCATCAACGGTTGTTCCAGCTCTTGAGAAAGCCCCAGCAAAAACCGCAAAAACATATCGTAATGTCCATTGGGGCACCTCAACGCTCTTTCAATGGCTTCTTTGTAGAGGATAAGTTCAGAAGACTCGCGGAAAAGAAATCGTCTTGTCGCGGATGACTTTTTGATGAGGACGTTGTCGTTTTCATTGTGAAACTTGAGAAACACGTACAAAGCTGCGAAGAACTCTTGGACGCTGAGATGGACAAAACAAAACATCTTTGCGCCGTAAATGGCTGTATCTTTGTTGAAGATTTCCGTGTAGATTCCAGAGAAGATGGATTCCTGCTCGGCGTTAATCCCGTTTATTCTCAGGTCGCTTTCGTAGAAGACAAGATTACCTTTCTCTAGGCCTTTGAATGCGAGCTTTCCCAACGCAATCAAGTTATCTCGTATGTTGTCCTCAATATCGGCTCTCTGTTTCATGTTGTGGATGAAAAGAGCCAAGAAGTGGACGTACATTTGCGTCAACGTCTTAGGCAAGTCTTTACTATTGTTGTTTTCCAAAACCTTCGCAGACATCCAGCAAAATATCGGAATATGGCACATGATATGGAGACTCCTACAAGATTTGATGTGAGATATGATCTTGTTAGCGATGGTTTTGTTGGGGATTTTGCGTCGAAAGAATTCCTCTTTTTGCGGATTGTTGAAGCCCCGGACTTCGGTTAACAAGTCGACGCACTCTCCTGGAATCTGGCTGGAAGCGGCTGGACGTGACGTTATCCAAATTGGGCACATGGGAAGCAATCTTCCCCGAATCAGGTTAACCAGGAGAACCCCTATAAAGTTGGTTTCGTTCGCATTGGAAAATATCTCGCAATTTTGAAAGTCCAAGTTAATTCTACTCTCATCCAACCCATCTAAAATAATCAACGTTTTCCATTTGCTGTTGCCGAGAATTCTCAAATCTTTCATTTCTGGGAAAAACACACTAATTAATCCATCGAGGTTCAACTTTTGGGTTTTTATCAAATTCAACTCTCGGAAGCAAAGCGGGAATACAAAATCAAAATCTGTGTTGTCTCTATCTTCAGCCCAATCCAATGTAAATTTCTTGGTTGCCACGGTTTTGCCAATTCCTGCTACTCCTCTTGTAAGCACCGTACGAACTGAGTCCTTGCGTTCCGATTGCGACTTGAAAAGATTATTGCACAAAATGGCTTTTTCGGTGGTTGTTGTGGATTTGGATGTGGCTTCGATTTGGCGAACTTCATGCTCCCGGTTGGGGGTTCCACTCCCTCCCTCCGTGATGTAGAGCTCAGTGTAGATGCTGTTCAGGGACACTTTGGACTCGTTGATGGCTCCTTCATGCAGGTAGTTGTAGTTCTTCTTGAGGGAAGATTTGAGGTTGCGTTGGGACTCCACTATGAGCAGATCTGAAAGGTATAGTCATGTTTATTTTACCAGTCAATAGGAATAGCTCAGCCTCTGACTGTCTGCTTTAGGTTAAGCAGTGGTTGAAATTGGTCAACTTTTTCAGTTCACAAAGTGAAACAGAAGTATCCATTTGAAGTTTCAAAGGCCAAATCATGGTGTATTATACATAATAAAAAACACTCACGTTCAGTTTCCTGTTTCAGTTCATCATTATTATTATTGTAGCATTGTTCGTCTGAGGAAAGAAGTCAATCAGATTAAATGTAAATCACAAATCACAATGTAAAGATAATTTTCCTTCTTCAAACCTTTTGTGTTGATGCTGATGTTAAAGTTCTTGATGTGTGAGCCGATCACTTGCGGGGCCACAATGCAGGAGTTGGATTTGGCCGAAAAATTTGGTGCAAACGGAAAGATGCCAGAGAGCAGAGTAGCCATCACTGAAACCACAGAGAGCAATGACCAACAGTAGAAATACCTTCACCTTTACCTTTTCAAATACTGTTAATAAATGTCAAGGTAATAACATCGCTAACTTACTTTTGTCTGGTAAACCAAATACCAATTCAAAAAGGGTAATTGCCATAGGGCCTATTGGAAGTGGTGCAAGTCCAACCTCAAGGTTGATTATGAGATCTTCAAAGATAAGTTGTGCGAGTTTAACCGGGTGCTACGAAGAACGAGAGAAATTTATTTTTCTCAAATGATTGAAGCCTGCAGTAGCAATCTGCTTTTCTGTTTTCAACAGTTAATAGATTAACAAACCCCCCTGTTCAGCTGCCATTAGAGCTTACTTCCCAAATGTAAATGTGATGAGTTTGCAATTTTTTTCAATGACAAGGTTCAAGTCATCAAAAACGCACTTCAATCCACTCATAACAATTCAACAGCCAGAAAGGCTCTTTGAGCTAACTCACTTTTCACCTGTAGATGAGAAAACAGTTTGTTACCTTCACTCTTGCAGATTGTAAACATGTCCCTATATTCTGGAACATTCCCAAAGACCCTGAAAACTGCAGTTATACGACCCCTTTTAAAAAAGAGCAGTCTAGATGCCACAGTACTTAACAACTATCGTCCCATCTCAAATCTGTCCTTTGTTGAGATTCAAAATTGTTCTAGCTGTAAATGTACTGCAGTACAGTGATCATGGTTTTACACTCATCCAGACCAGATCAGAGAGGATTCACGGGCCCAACCAAGCAGATCAAGCGGAAATCCACTGGGGGAATGCTCTTTTTCCCTTTTTCAGAATTCAGAATTTCAATCTGAACCAGAGCAGGGAAAATCATCCGAACAAGCGGACTCTGCATACATCAACCAGAGGAATAATAATAATAATGCATTGGTTTTATACACTGCTTTTTTGGACACTCAAAAGCGCTTCACATATTTCATTACTATTGTTATTTACTTTTAGAATGATGTTTTTGTTTGTTTGTATGAATGGATCTGTTTCTGCTGCTGGACACCTGAATTCTTCCCACAGGGATCAATAAATTATACATCTATCTGATTATTCTATTATTTTATTATCTATTATCTTAAATGATAGATCTTCTTTGATTTGTGCATAATAGAGTCTTATTTTTCCTTCTATTCTGCTGTAATGTGCAAATATGACACTGACATTTCTACTGAGGGACGAATAAAGGTTTGTCTTATCTTAAAACTAAAATTAGTTATCAAAGTTATTCACTTTTCCAAATCAAGTTAAATTCTTACCGTCTGAGACTTTATCCACGTCACTCTTCTCTTTCTCCATTTCAATTTCTGCATAATATTTCCGTGCACCAGATTTACTTTTGGCTCCCAAACAATAGTATTCGATGGCTCTGTCCTCTCACTTTTTTTGGTGATGTGTCTGATTTGATTTCCTGCATAAAAGAGAAGAGAGAAGAAACAGGAAGTGGTCTGTGTGAGGACGTCTTTGTCAATTTTCACATCGAACAAAAAAGATTCTATAAAGCCCACTTCTTTCACTTTTATTTCTGTGTAAAACATCCTTGCAGAATTGATACTGGGTTCTTAACTTACTATTAATTGCCAATAACTTTCATAATTGATGGTTGGTTTATATGAGTTATTATAAAGCTTATTATCTAAAAGAAAAACCCCAACCTTATACTTTATTCTAACATTTGAACCCAACATATAATTATAAGTTGTTGATTTAAATTGTGTATGAACTGTTCTATCCAAACACACTCATCTTTCTTATTGTATAGTGTTAAATCCAACATTATATATGGGACTTTTTATGGGAATTATATGAAGTGTATAAGAAAACAAATCTCAATGTAACTGATCAGAATATATACAGTATACAGCACAGACCAAACTTTCTCATTCAATTAGTTTCCTTTCTTTTCATAATTCTTGACTGTAGATTCACACCCAGGTTGTGTAAGGGCTCTTTGACCAAGAAGGAAAGTGGTGGGTGCTGGGCCAGATGACCTGGCCTCCACAGTCATCGGACCTGAACCCAATCCAGATGGTTTGGGGGGGAAATTGGACCACAGAGTGAAGGCAAAAGCATCTGGGAACTCCTTCAAGACTGTTGAAGACCATTTCAGGTCCTCTTGAAGCTCATCAAGAGAATGCCAAGAGAGTGCGAAGCAGTATTCAGAGCAAAAGGTGCTACTTTGAAGAACCTAGAATATAAGACATATTTTCAGTTGTTTCATACTTTTTTTAGTACGTACATAATTCCACATGTGTTTATTCATAGTTTTGATGCCTTCAGTGTGAATCTAAAATTTTCATGATTAAAAGACAAACTCTTTGAATGAGTCTAAACTTTTGGTTTGTACTGAATATAACTTAATACAAAGATGTCTCTGCTGTCAAACTTTGCTATTATCGTTTCCAAATTATTGATTGATTGTTTTATTTTGGTCATTACATCAACAAAGATTCAGTCCAAACAATAAGATTATAATGAATTACGAAAATGAATAGGCAGAAGCAGTATAAAGTTTAAATAATCTATAAATCATCGTAGATTTTGAATTAAGGTCAAATTATTTGTTATGCATTACGCTTGAGGCTTGTAATTTAGTGTTCTGTCCAGTAGGTGGCAGCAGAATCAAGGCTGAGACTCAACATGCGGATCTTTGGTTCAGCTCAGCTTCCTGTTTTATGCAACACGTTCAGGACTTTCCCCTCTTCAAATATTTATAATCATTTAGTTGAAATTCCATGATTCTAAAACCAATGATAACAGTGCACAAAAGGCCTATTTCAAACACTGAAACTGAAATTATAAATTAAAGCTGGGGTGCGTAACTTTCAATGAGCAGAACATTTTAGTTTGTAACAAAATCTGTAGTTCCTCGCTCCCACAACAGTTTGCTTCTATCACAATAGTTCTTATCTTTTGTTATACATAGATTATTTTGCCTGAGTCTCTCTCAATGGGGGCCTTCCAGAGGTTTCTCACTTTTTTCCTCTTGGTTTTGAGTCCTTTTTGATCTGTTGTTGGTGAATATTGTAAAGTCCTCCGAGACGACTGCTGTTGTGATTTAGGGCTGTACACAAACACATTGAATAAAATTTGAACAGAATTGTCCTGGTGTCGTTAACATCACTGCATCCAACCTCTGCATTTATTCAGTTAGCTCCAATCCCTCTCACATTATATATTACTATTCCATCCTCAATCCTTTTACCTGCCTCCTCTTTCTCCTTTCATCGCGTTACAAAGACGGCCATTGAATCATGTGCAGAAACGGGTAAATATGAATGAATAATCAGACGGAGGGCGATGACAATAGCTGACGTGTAAATGCTGCTTTGGCTCCATTGGCCGTGTCGAATGATAATCTCCATTTTGTTTAGTCATGTCCCGTTAGAACGAACAGGGATCAGACGGGCCCTAAGTGGTTTGTAATGAGGCTAAATGAGCAGCGCAGGGACGGGATTACCAGAATAAGGGGGGCAATATGGCTGTTCTGTCTGCCGCGGTGCGAATGAGGCCAAAACAGAATATCATTGTGGGATTCTGTCAGAGGTTCTCTTCCCTATTTCATAAATATATTGTGTTTGTTAAAATAGAAATAGTCTTGTAAAAAGCAAAACTCTGTGAAGAAATAGACCACAAAATGCTGCCTTTGTCATTTATTAGAAAACAATATATATTTTGCTGCTTAACAGTTACTTTTATGAATAGTGGTCATCCCTCTCCCAATGGCACCTATGCGTTTTAGAGATAACTATTCACGGTATTTTCCAGCATTGAATTGAATTTGATTGAACTGAAAATTTCCCCTGCATTTCCCGAGTTTAAATTGTTTATTGTCTGGTGAAGTTTGCTGTAAGTCGCTGATGTCACTTCCTGTAGGGTTTTTTGTGGGAAGAGTAGTTTCCGTCTTCATTTGGTCTCTCTTCCTTCATGTGCAGTCTGTAGTTTCTCAACTGTTTTAGTTTTAACACTGATTTGTTTTGTCTTCCCACGATTGTTTTATCATGTTTGTAAATGTGTATAATTTGATGTCTTTGTAAAGTGCTCCACGCTTTTGCATTACAACAGCCCATTGTCTCTTCTAAGCAGAACTCGTAGAGCACATTAGAATACAGTGTTAAAAAGTTAGTAGAGTAGAGCTTTAAGGTGCCTTGATTGCAGATGGTCAGTCAGAGCAGAGAGAGAGGCGAACGCTGAGTGAGTCGTCTGTTCCAGCTGGAAATTATGGACATCACACTGAGCTCACGTCTGCTATAGAAAGGAAGGGAGGAAAAAGTTATCTTCTTTAAACCGTTTTCCGTCCTGGAACTTCAGTAGTCCCAGTATCGACCCCTGTGGTGCCCCTTCCTTCCATAACATGGTTGACTTGAAGCAGAATACTTGAATAACACACAGCTCCCAAAAAGTAAACACCATTTAGAAGCATCACAGCTAATTTACCCTCCTGCCTCTTTGGTCTTTTTTCATTTACCGTCGCGAACAATAGGTGAGGGTGGACTCTAACAAGACATAAATCCCGCTGGAGAGAGCTACTGCCGCGGCGTCTTTGAGAAAGTGAGAGGGGAAGTTAACCGACGGCTGGCTCATTAATCAAACGGGCGCAGTGCAAACCAGTGGGAGCTGTCCTACATCTCCTCTGAACACACGACTTAAAAATAACTGGGACCATCATAAATAACGCGCTGAAAAATCTATTAAATAAGGCTGCAGCATCACTCCACACTTGGAATAGAAGCGAGAGAAAAGGATGCATATGTGGACAATTGAGTGAGATTGAGGAGAACATGTAGTGAGCTGAAGATGCAGTAATTGAAATGTTTCAGTAGTTTTAACATGTGGTTGTAGCTTAAAAATGCCGAGCAGGACTTTTTAGATGGAGTCCCCACTTGTTGCCATAAAAATGTTGTTTCTTTGAATGCAGTATAATTGATAATTGCAGTGGACCAAACATAAGGCAAGGACAATTTGAGTATAATTTAAGCATACATATATGTGTCTTTTAGTTAGCCTGGCAAAGGTAGTGAGTAATTATTATTATGATTTATTTATTTGGGCATTTTTTTTACAACCATATTTCGCATCATTACAAGACTACACTGTTATAAAGTAGCTCAAAAGGAGTAGGCCGAAGCAATCTTTATTGATAAGCTTGATCTTTTTGATATAGCGCCTTTCTCAGACCAATCACAACGCACTTTACAATTGTTGTGGGCATTTGTCTCTCACTTGACACATGCCAGACCTATTGTACATGTTTTGGGTGCTAGGAGAAAATGGAGCATTCAGAGGAAAACTACGCAGAATCCACCACCATAACAGTTGTAAACAAACACTTTTTTACATTTAAAAAGGGTTTGGGTTAGCAGACTACACAGGTTTATTCTCTGGTTTGACGTCAAGGCTCTTGCAGACCTAACAATATGAATACTAAAGTCAGTGCGATTGCCCACATAATTCCCTGTAGTGTATTTTTCTATGGTAATATCAATATTTAGATTCAATGTGCCCGGCACCGATTTATTACATAAGTGGCGAGGGACGGGTGGTCAACCTCTTACTCCAGTGTGCATTAATCACAGAAAAAGACCTTACTAAGTCTCCTCTAACAGTTAAGAACAGACACCCAAATGTAACAACAGTGGCTCAAGCTTTTAGAACAATTTATGAAGTATTTTTACAATAAACACTTCCTTTTCATCCGTCTGAGAGGGAGTGGGAAGTATAATTCTCAATCCCATGCATATTCCGTATTACTAAATTACAAAAGTGATCCAACTTCCAATACTTGAACATATACATTTTGATCATTTTAGTAACTGGATAAAATCATCATCAAGTGTTCAGGATATCACAACATTCACTCCTTTTTTTATGCATCGTTATCGACTTTTTGTAATCATGGAAGTCTCACTGAGATTTCAGAATCTCTTTTACAGGATAGAACGAGCCCCCAGGAGACAAGGCTATTGTATTGGTGGTAGGGGAAACCGGAGCACCCAGAGGAAACCTACACTGACATGGGGAGAACATGTCTGGAGGTGGAATCAAATCTAGGACCTTCTCATTTAAGTATTTTAAGTTGCTCCTTCTGACTTAAAAAACTGACTAGGGTTGTTGGAAGATTCTTGTAACAATCCTAATGTAATAATAAAAGATAAACCAAGATTATTTAATCCATAGGAACGACAAACCCAAAGTCATACATACATTACCCTCATAGTGCATATAGTACAGGTGCAGTATTCCAGCTACTGCATTTTCTTGTTCAGTACTTGCTGAATAAGACCACATGGACATTACATCAATGTCCCTTTGCTGAATGTCAAGTGCAGTTTCCCTGGAGTCCGAATATTCTGTCTAGACTCACTGTGACTAATCATTGATAATTTGTGCAGTTACATAATAGGACATGCGTCCCCAAAATCCGAACTGCGACTCCAAATTTGGACTTATTCAACATTCTAAAGAGAAAAATTAGCAATATGTTAATGAGGATAGAGGAAGTCTGGGAATCTCTACATCTGCCACTGAGACCAGCCTGAACTAATGAGCCTCATGGATCAAGCGGAAGAAAGCAGGAGATGGAAGGACGAATTGAGGTCACAAAATAGATTAAAATGTAGGTATAAGAAAATTAAACAAATTAAAATAAAACAATTGAAACCAGGTTCATCTGGTCTTCAGACGTTCAGTTCATCAAACTTTGCTCTCTTTGATCTATTATATTGATTTATGTAAAACGGTTCAGATGATAAATATCCAATCACAAAATTTGCAGACACCTGAGCCAGACATAGAAAAATATATTTCATAATATTGCGATATTCGGCCACAATTCAATATTGTTGCAATTCTTAATGTTTTGCGATTCAGTTTCTACTATATGTTGCCATTAATGTCCCTCCTGTTATTCAATGGAATTATAAAAAAATAAGACAAATCTTTATGGTCCGTATATTAACTGAATTGCCATGTCAATTTAATAATTTAAATATTGCAATACGGAACAGAATATTTTTTTGCCCCACCACCAATAAAATACATGGATGAGTCTACAAGGTGTTCCCCTTGGGTCCATACTTGGACCACTGAAGATCACGGTCAAACCTGTGAAAAAAGTGGCACAAATAAAAACACCAGAGTCCCTAACCAGTGCTGAAATAGTATTTTTATTAAATACTTTCAAGATCCAAGTTTTTCGAAGAATAACAAAGCTATGATGAAGACCAACTAACACTCAGACAAACACTTGATAGTCGTCAATTCATGGTTCTTGTATTTCATTGTACATTATGATCATGCAAAAAAAACTCCAGCGTCCGAGTGAAGGCAGCTGAAGGGGGAGGAGGAGGAGAAAGCGCAGCCCAATATAGTATCATTACAACGCAGGGAAAAAATGCGAACATCGAGGGCCTCAAACCAAGCTTTTACGGCTCCTTGTTTCCAATATATATATATTTTTTGTCATTTTTGCCATTTTTTTTTCAATATTTTCATGTCACATTCTGGAAGGAGGCAAGAATTTTTTCAGTGATGCAAACATAATAACACTAGCTCCGTCCATTATCAGGTAGAAATGCTTAACTCAAACATGCATATAACTAGGTTCACCCGCCCTTCAACAGTGCAAGTCATTTTTAAACCTATTTCACCCCCCCTTTTATCTCAAATGGAGCAGGCACAATACCACCACCATCGGGTAGATTACATAATAAATAATTGTAGCCCTGATCTTCATAAAATCTAAAATTTATGTTCCCTTTTTTAATCATGAAAAGTGAGAGAGTGCAGAACTCCAGCTTGGCAGAAAAGCGACAAAGACAAGGACAAAAAAGAAAAGAAAAAACCAGTAACATGAAATTAACATCTTAAGAGCCAGAAGGGGGTACAATGGATGAATGGAGACAAATTACATTGCACAGGCGGGGGTGGATATGTTACAAAAAGCCAAAAACACACCATTATATTGTAGCCAAAAGTGTGCCAAAATGTGCATACGATATGAAGCATCACAGCATTGTGGAGATAGTAAGGACACTATGGAGAAGGAGCGGTTTGCCAGGGCACGACTTTTGATTTGTTTAAAACAGTCTAACAGTCTTCGCAACTGGTGGAGCTGGGATCCAAAAGAATCTTGATTTTTAACAATGAAATCAATAGAATGTAGGGCAGCACAATGTATTGAAAAATTGTCATCGCAAGTGTCTTGGAGTCATGGAGCTACAATTTTCCACTAATTTAGCTTTTCTTTGTCTTGGTGCCACCTTTGTAAGTTTATGTAATGTGCCAGTAAAACAATTGTTTCATATAAGCTTAAATATATCACAAAAAACTCCATTGTCAGTTTTAACGTCGAAAAGGGGTTCCCCAGGGTTCGACACTCGGACCAATGAAGTTGTCAAAACATTTTCTCATGTATAAAAGTTGCATGCATTTTCTGATACTCTGCAACTCATTTGAAGCATGCAAGTGAGTGGCTCATTTATGAGAGGGGGATTGCGTTAGGAGAGGATTTTAAAATTAGAGAGATTTTAACATTTGTAAAATTTCTCAAAAACCAACCACAAAAAAATATCGGATCACAACTGGCCACCAGTTGAGAATTACCAGTCTACACCACTTGTATAAAGGGAATACATTTGCATTTTTAGTATTTGATTGTATGAATTGTATTATTGTAAGAAATTTGGTCACTTCATACATGCGTTAAAAAAGGTACTCAATCGTTTGCCCTTTATTCTTGTCGTTGCCCAACAATACTTCACTTAAATATTCAAATTGGTAAATTGCAAAAATATTTCAAACACTAAAACCTATTTCTAGCAGCTGGTTTTTAAGAAATCGTTTGTCTTTCGGCTTTATACTTTGACTTTGCAGCAGCTCTGCTAACACTAGGAAAAGTGCCCATTGCTTCTAACTCACTATTATTTCATATATTTTCTTGAATTTATTTGTCAATCGCACCAGCCCTTGGCATATGGCTGGCATTTCAAAAAGGATTTGAGACCAATATTTTAAACCAAATCGCTATCATCTTCCGGTTAAGGTAGCGGGGTGGTTCCCATAGCCCCAAATGCACAGGATGAATGTCTCTTATAGATACATGTACATATGTTACACCTTTCTACATATGTCTATACAAACACTGTATGTACACAGTGGTATTAACAAACCAGGCCCTTGAGAGAAAGCGTTGAAAAGCATTATGGGTAAAAACCTGGAGTTGGGAGAGGGGAATGGTGGATGTGAACGGGAGAGAGGAGAGGACATGCAAAACGCAGACGTATCTCTCCTCTGCACTGCATACAGACAAAAACACACACGGTAGCTTCGTAATTTTTTTAACTTGCACATTATAAATTCCCTCTTTTTTTAAAACAGGAGCCTTGAATATATATATTTATACATATATATATATATATATTTAATCAGTCAAAAATAATATTAAAATAAAAAGACAAAAAAAGGCTCCGTTTATTCACAGGAACGCAGAGGGAACAGACGCTAAAAACACAACACAGAAGAAAAAAAAAGTTGAAAAATAAAATTATACTCCCGCCCGATTCCTGACGACAACACAGTTCGTCCTTCAATAAACAAGCACGCAACCGAACGAACACAGAGAAAGCCTACAGTTCTACACTTTGGTGCTTTGATATCAAGTTTCTGTCATGGATTGCGACTTGATTTGACTTCCCTCTAAAGTTTTTTATTAACGTCCATGTAAAAAAAAAGTAAATAAAATACACAAAAACCTTCCTATAGCTTCCCTAAAATGCCAAAAACGTGTCCAAAATCTCTTGTTGCTGCCACTAACTGCAAATATCTTGTTCGTCTCCTCCCTTTTTAAGTAGATATTGGATATAAATGCTCGCTTTTTGGTGGTTTTTCGTACATCTAGGCATAATTTACACAGTTTAGTCATAACTCATTTAGTTCAACTGTTTTTAAATCCTCATCCCCCGGATCTCGCCTGGTGCGGGAAACAAGATGGCTGCCGTTTTGGGGGGGAGGGGAGGTGGAGGAGGAGCAGAGGGAGGGGCATAGGGGCACACCTCCTCCAATCAGGCGCCAGACGCATGCATCATCATCATCATCATCATCATCATCAACCAATGGGGGCGGAGCCTTGTGTTCAGCCCGCCTCAGCAGGTCAAAGGAGGGACAGGATTGGTTGTTTTTTTGTCACGGACACTGGGGACGGCCGGAAGGAGCCAGTCCCGGTTTGCAGAGGAACGTGAGCCTCCGGAAACACGCTGAAAAAAACTGCCCCCCAAAAACACACACTCCAGACAGGAGAGTGGAGGCTCGGACCACTGCGGAGAGAAGAGAGAAGAGAGAAGGAGGGGAAGAAGAGACAAAAAGTTAGGGTTCCAGATTGATTACAGCTACAAAATGCCTGCGCAGCCGATCAATACTGTCTGAAGAGGAGAATTCTTTGTGTGCAGCCCAAAGGTATGGCTCAATTTCTGGATAAAGCAGAGGTGTAACTGGGAGCGTTGGAGGAACCAGCCCCAGCAGACAAGGCAAAAGGTTGCAACAGTTAACCTCGTAGAACCCAGACATAACGATATTAGGTATTTTTATTGTCATTGGGGATGGGTTTTATACAACCCCCTGTGACTCCGCCGACCCTGGGACTACAGATGAAAATTAGCCATTAGCTATACAATCTGGCATCACGACAATATGTTTTAATTCATATATGTTTATTGATTTGTAATGTCCCAGTCAAATCAATAAAGAAATACAAAGATAGCCTGGGAGCCTCCTCAGTCCTCGTTCTACAGCCTGAGTCCTGGATCTAGCAGGGGTGTCAAACTTGTTGGGGTTGAGGGCCAAATATAAAATGAAAGGGCTGGTCAATATCAGAAAGAATAAGTGGGTTTCACTTATGCATTTTATGATATGAAGGTATCTAAATAAATGACTTGCTTCAAAATAGTTAGATTGGATATTCTTTTCTGATTAGAATTAAGTCAGTTCCTGTGGACTGAACCAAAACTGTACCAAATATTGAAGGTATTTAGGAAGATTTTCTTCTTCCGGGTGGATCATCAAGACTATTGGTCCTCCCCATTGTCAATCATTCTGGTTTTGTTCAAAAAGTGGAGAGGGCGGATCTTTCCTAAAATTGGAAAATTGGGAAATCCTCCTTCATATCTTTAAAAATAAATGTAATTGAAGACTCGTAAAAAACAAAACATGACAATACTAACCTCTAATTACATGTTGGCTTAACATTTCGTATGGAATTAAATTCTAAGGTTGTTTTCTTGAGAAAGTTAGTAATGGATAACATGCCTTTGTCGTCTATTATCATCAATGCTAATTTAAAATCATCTCAGGGGCCACTGGAAATGGTCTCGCAGGCCGGATCTGGCCCCCGGGCCTTGACTTTGTCACCAATGATCTACAGCCTGTGCATCTGTGGAAGTGGATCCCTCTCAATGTGAGCCTCGCCAAGGTCTCTCACTTTTCCTCACTGGGTTTTTGAGAGGTTCTTTGGCGATGCCGGAGGGTCTGAGGACAGTGGTGATATGGGACCTTTATGGACACTGGACATTGGTCATCAGCTCCCTATGGACCAATGGCTCCTACTGTATGTGTTTGTTATTATTGCATTTACTGAGTTCGTGAAGTCCTGCAAGATAACTACTGCTGTTGTGATACCCAAATAAATGTAATTGAAGCCTGCGCCTCTCACCTGATCACTGTAGTGGTGCGGCGGGCGCTCCTGAGCAGTGGAAGTGCACGTTGAGCCACTTGCCCTCGCGGCGGTGCCACACGCGCGTCTCCTCTGATTGGCTGGAGCGCGGGCGCCCGGTCGAGTCCACGAACTGCGTGAGGCGGATGTAAGCGATGCAGGCGGCGTCCTCTCCGATCAGGTGCACGTGAGGGTTCAGCAGCGTGGTGTGCACCGGCTTACTGTTCTTACTCAGCACTGCGGCCACAACACAACAACATTCACTAAATACTACGTTCACAAAGTACTACGTTCACTAAATACTACGTTCACTACATTCACTAAATACTACGTTCACTAAATACTACGTTCACTAAATACTACGTTCACTAAATACTACGTTCACTACATTCACTAAATACTACGTTCACAAAGTACTACGTTCACTACATTCACTAAATACTACGTTCACAAAGTACTACGT
>JAPMNZ010812271.1:0-13197 GCA_029875035.1 Pomatoschistus microps | reverse complement strand
GGAGAGGGCGCAGTTGTGTGTTTACATCTAGTCAGACTCAACATAAGTGCGCACGTGCATGAACAAGAATCCATTGTCAAAGACAGGCACGGATACAATGTTTGTTTTATGGTTGAACTATACTTTTTGCTGTGCCTAAAGCTATCAGTAATATTTCATTGTTGTATTTATAACTGGGCTGAGAAGAAATCGTGAATGCCGAATGGAACAGTATTGTAGAGAGGCACTTGTGAGCAGCTGAGCTCATTGGAGCTGACAGCAGAGGCCTGTGATGGTCACACTTTCCTCCATGTGCCCTCCGTGTCCCCAGACCCCCTCTGCTCTAGACCTGAAGCTCAGGAATCCAGATGCACCAATGAAATGTGTTTTGAGTGCACCGCCATTATTATTTAATGAACCCCATCGTTATATTCTCCCGTATCTGTGCAGGAGGAGATGACCCAAGATCCTGGGTGACACAGACATGGGCTTCATGTTACACAGACTATACCCTGATCATCATTAATATGCAATGTGCTGACAGGGATTTCTTTGAACATATATTATGATCCAATGACACAGCTGTGGAGCCAACAGATGCCTTATATGAATGGTGTTTTGCTGATTCACTCCCAGCTCCACAGAGATGCGACCACATGGAGCAGCATGTGACGGGGGAAGTGACGGTGTCCGGGACAACAATCACCCAAGGTCACCACCGCTCCAAATGTGGAAGAGCTGATATTCGGTCACCCAATAAGGACGCATCATTCTTGTAAACGCATCTATTTTAGTTTATTTATAGAACGCATTCAATCTCATTGAGAGTAATGAAAATGTCACTGTTGCACTCATAAGATAAGGTCTCATTGTATCTCCATAGCTTTTAAACGATGAAGGTTTTTTATCTGCAGTCAGCTTGGGAATAATGATGCTCTCTTCTCACTGATTATCTCCTCTCCCCACATGGACGCTCCTGGGGGATAAAAAAGTGCAGTCAAAAAGGCAACTGTTCTTAAAAACAATCCTGCTTTGAGCACTTTTCTCTCTCCTTAGGGGAACCATTGCCATAAAACTGTAAAATAAATAAATGAAAATGAAAACAAACAAAATGAAAAAATAAATTAAAAATTGCTCGAGACAGATTTATATTCACAGGAATTGATTAAATTGATCAGAAATCCACTGATCTGTGAAAGGCGCAGCGTAAATAAAATGTATCATAAGAGATATATTGTCAGAGGTGATTTTGTAACATGATTCCATGGATCTATATCCATAAACAAACTCAAAACTCTTTGGAACATTGTTTAAATAAGTTTTGATAATGTTATATTTTTTGCCATTTGCACATGATCAGGCTTTAAATACGTTTTGTTTGCTGCTCTGTACAATTTTTATGAAACCCTCTTGATGTATCCAACAAAGAGTTATCACTTTTAATGAAATACAATTTTTGCTCCAATTTATGTATTATTGCTGGGGAAAGATGAGATCAAAATGTAACCGTGACAAGAAGAAGGAGCAATGGGAGACCAAAAACTCAATAGTAAACACTTCAAGTAGCAAAACAAATTCGACTTTCTGGAAAGATCAATGAACAGATTAATTATTCAGCCTGAAGCTCTGAGGAGAGGTGAGGAGGAGGTGTGCTGAGTCAGGATTCTTTTATTTATCACCCTATATACATTTATAGAACTGTGTGAATCCACAACTCACCAGGTGGTGTGATAGTGATTTCATAACCTGCATGTGGTGTATGCATACAAATATCTCCATCTAGTGAAGGATGCACACAAATGTTCTGTATGCAGCAGGAGTAAGACAAATGTGCTTGTTAGAAAAGGACAGAAAAGGAAACCATAGTCTATTCCACTTTAGTGACATTGACAATCTTCAGACAAAGCTAATTGTGATTCCCAGAGGCGGCGAGGGTGATCTCCCATGTTTACCATCAGCCAAGTCCCCTATAGCTACCATTGAAAGCATGCGCAGCAGGGCCAGCAGCAGCGCCTAAAGACTTTGGATCACAAACAAGGCTTCTTCTGTGACCATATACAAACAAGTTCAATAAGTTCTTGAAAGCTAGACTTAAAAACGTTATGTGCTGTATAAAAGTCCAATTAACACATTAGAGAGGAATGAGGAATTTCAAAAATCTATCTTTTTCATTGAATATTCTCCTTTGTAGACCGGTTTGAACCGATTATAGCATCATGGTCGGAGGCAGAATTGATGATAAATGCTTTTTATTTAATGGTGGTTTCATAAAATATATTATACAGTCAAATCTAAAACAAATCTTCAACAATTCCATGCTAGTACAATAACTCATACATGTATGTAGACAAAATAAGTTAAACAGACATGTGCACATTGTATTTCAGGGGCTTCTCACAATGAAAAAAGAATGGATGTCCTTGTTGGTTATAGGCTTTGAAGTGTCCTTCCTTTTGTCATTTCCATTCTTCTCTTAAGGTGCTTGAACCTGCTTTAGCCATGCCAAAGCAGTCTGCTACAATCAATAGTCATATTTTTGAATAAGCAATAGTGCGCCAAGTTAAATTGTCAGTAAACAAGTATGCATAGCCCTAAATTAGACTATATTCAAACACATTTATTTACTAACATTTGAAGACATACATAATCCACAAAATTCACTGTTGGGAAAATGTTAACTCTCAGCCAAACATACACTGTGCTTTTTCAGTTGAACTTCATTTCCCCTTCCTAGACACTTCTCTTTTACTTTCCATTTCCATTAAAGAATACACAACACATAATATAGAATAGACGAACAGGAAGACATTCAGGTGAAACATATAAACGTTGACACACATTTAATACTTCAGTGATCCTTGATGCAACATGGCATAGTGGTCAAAACAGAGAGGTGTTGCATCAGAAGCAGAATGGGACATGTTTCACAAGCTCAGAATCGACAAATACAGTGTATAGGATTGGAATATCAGCTGACACTCTACACTTCTGCATATAAATGTGTCTCTGAACTAGTATTGCACAGTGAATAGTATAACAAATTATACTGATCATTGCTCACATGAATAGAACTACTGTGACTGCATGTTTAGCCATTAAAATCACATTACAAGAATATGAATATGAAACTATTATCATCAAACCAGGTCCATTTCAAAACATGGATTTGTCAGTGATAGACGCGGTCGAGAAATAACAGTGTAGTAGGTTCATACATTCAATCCATTCACCTGCACTTATACCTACATCTAAAAAGGGCACATGATGAGGACTTTGCATGCAAGGGAAGAGCTGTATGCTCTCTGAAAATGTAACATTTAAAGTAAATAAAGTGACAGACCAAATAATGTTGTTTTTGCTCTTGCACGGCACCTGTCCTGAGGCATTAGAAAACATAAGGCTGCTGTGGATATTAAACAAAAATAATCATAACCTGAACATGAAACTAAATGTTGTTTAACGCGTGTAAGGATACCTGGTTTCACAGAATAGACAATGCTCTTTAAAAAAACGTTCCCTAAAGTCATACATCGACCAGGGCATGTGCCAATGCGCTGACAGAGTTGGGTGTCAAACAAATCAGAGTGATGCCAGTGGTTGTTTCATGTCTGCTACGTATTCCTGGGCACGTGTATCCACATTACATAATGTGAACATGCCCCCCAAAGGGCATCGAGTGCACAGCATAGGACCACATCACCAAGGAAACCTATGAAGACTTCTATCACTGCACCCCGACAACTAAAGACAGAATTAGATCAAATCACACCAATAAGCCTAACGTTATAGCAGTGGGGCTGCTAACAATGAACACTTGGGCTACTGGGTAAGCTATGGAAAGAATTTAGATAAAATGTATCCATCCATTCTCCCATTCGCGGGGAGGAGACATCTTCAAACGACGTGGTCGCACCTTATAATTGTTTCCATTATTATTATCCCAGTATTCCTGCCCCCCAACACAGTATTTAATAGCAAACTGCAGCGTGCCTCCGTTGTCCAGGTAGGTGGGCATAACAATTTTGAATGAAAATTTGTCAGTGACGCCATTGCTTGAGTTGGGAACGTATGAAGCCAGACTGTCCATGAACGAAATCCAATTATTGAGTGAGTAGCGTAGGGAGACACTCTTTTCAAAGGCCAAGTTTAAAACACGAACAAAACCAGACAGGCTGAATTCATCTGCCTCCACAGACTCCAGTAAGACCTTCACCTCTCGCACTTTCTCCTCATAACCAGGGAGAGTGCCAGGATTCTTGAACTCCAACTCCATAAACATGGCATGCGTGACGGGTTTTGGGAACTTCGTGTCCAAGTGGTTCAGGTGCATCGTGCCTTTGTGTAGTTTAGCGAGAATGCGCTCTGGCACATCAGGTTCATCCGCATCATCGAAATGCCTGATAGAGATGAGCTCCAGCCCCAGAGAGTCGGCAAAGCGGACTTTCTTCTGGCTGGTCGGACTTCTGCTGCGAGAGATCTCTAACTTTGTTCTCTCGGTGGGCGTGGGGAGCGACTTGCATCTCCGCCGCAGTGTGGGACTCTGTGCCGGCTTCAGATGGATCTCCCTGCCCCGTGGCCTTTCGTCCACCACGGGGCACTCGACAGGCTCACAAGTGATGTTTATCACGTCAAAATCATCCCCTTCTTCAAGGCGCGGGTTTTCTGCTGTCAGGCTACCAAAGAGTCCTGCAATGCAGCTGTAGTTCCTTGGCAGGCAGTTCTTTGGAGGCAGCATGACCACAAATGAGTGCACGGACTCCCCTTCCATAAAACGCAACAGTCCCCGCACTGCAGAAGTCAAGTGGTCGTGAGCACCCGGCAAGTCAGCGCTCAGTCGCGCTGAGATCAGTGTTGAAAACGCGGATAGGTTCCCAGAGCGCGTCACTCACAGACACACACGGACTCTGGGCCAGTGAAATTAGACCTTGTTGCAGGTACCGGTACAATCCACCTCTATGATTGATAGTTTCCAAATTCATTCATACGACATCCCCATCGCACGTAGCATTATACATTTGGAGCAGATTTGGCAAAGCTCTGTTGATGTTCTTCCCCTTCTGATGCCCCAACAGCCCCTGTCAGGTCCATGACGTCAAATGTCGTACGTGCAGAACTCAACCTTGCAATGGTTTCCACCTCCCTCGATGTTAACACATTTCAGAGAATAAAAGAACGGAAACAATCTTGAATTATATAGCATCTCAAATCGCGTCAGTGTTTTCTCCTCTTCCTTTTATTTGACCAGGATTAGTGTATGTAAAGCCTTGTGTTAGTTTGTGATTACATGGTCTCCTCGTCGAGCCTTGCAGATGCATATTTTTCGATGCATCTGCAAGTGTCTGCTTTCTGTTCTTCAAAAGGAATGTCTTTAGGTTTGTAAATGATGCACACTGTTTCATATTAACAAAAAATAAAAGCAAACAAACAAGATCCTACAAATACCAATGTCTTCAAATTGTAAGTACATAACGTTAAAAATTATAGTGGTTGTGCTTGTATTCTTGAACATGCTCTCGCTCTGCGCAAAGCCAAAATCCTGAGACGCAACGGACGCAACCCGGACGTCAGTACTCCTTCATTGGCCCCGCCCCGTATGTGTCACGTGGGCGCCGAGCTTCGCTGCCTCTGTTGTCATGACGACGCGCTGTATAGGAATCCGTTGCTCAGTTGTTGACAAAACAACGAAGAGAAGCGTTAACATGCGTGAGTACACATCGTTGCAATATATGTATGGTCAAAGTCGTCGTTAAACCTCTTTTTCGAAAGCTATAGATATTCGACGAGAGTAGCAACTGCACAGAATGGCGAAGTGTGAAGTAACGCAAACGGTGTGTGGCCCTGTTGACCAGTCCAATGAGAACACGTGGAGGGCAGACATATCAGCAGACCGAAGACACGTCAATGTGCTATTAGATTTAAGTGAGGAAGAGACCAAGAAAGACCTGCAACCACACGAGTATAATTGTTTCCCGGGTTGGGATGAAGCTGTAAGTACAATATTTGTTTTGCACAGATTCTCTAGCTCAGTGTTCCTCAACCTCTTTGAGCAACGACGCATCTTTTGTATTGAAAACAATCACGAGGCACTCCACCAGCTGAAACTGATACAAACATGAAACGCTGCAGCCTGTATTAAAGATATACAGGAGGATTTTCTACTTCAGGGTGGATCATCAAGACTAATAATCCTCCCGATTTTCAATCATTCTGATGATATGTGCTCGTCAAATAAGACCAGAGAGTTTTGTTTGATAAGTGGAGAGGGCGGTTCTTTCCAAACATTTTGGAAAATCCTTCTATAAACCTTTAACAATGCAAAGTCATTCTCATTGAAATATGTATTATATAGAAATCAAGCAGGAGCAAAATATTTTCTAACCTTCAATATTTTCTTTTCACATTATTTCTACCAATAGGGATAATTGGATAATTTCACATCAAACATCTCAAGGCACACTGACATGCCACTGCATACTGGTTGAAAAACACTGCGCTAGCTAACTCAAACTAGCTGTATGATTGATTGACATGACTAAAATGCATCATTACAGGTGTGTGGCTGGAGAAGAGTCGCCCCATATGCTGGCCTATTTCTGGCTGAGGACACTGGCCCCAGACCAAAGCTCAAAGATATTGAGCATGATGCTTCCACATCTGGAGAGTCAGTGCGTTTAGTGGAGCAACCCAATGACACAAACCTGCAGCCTTCAACTAGAGGGTCAACCAACACAATGGCATGTATCAAGCATCATGGATCAAACCAGTCACCACAAATTCCAGAAATTTCTTCTGGAGATGCCATTTGTAAAAATATGGCTCAGATCGTCTTGGAAGATCAGACAAGGGATCCTAGGACTTCTTTTCCGCATCGTCAAGTCATCTCAAAATGTGCTTTGGCAGATAGCAAGTCACAAAAGCTTCGAACAAACTTTTTTAAGAGCAACTACACATTAGCTCCTATTAAAAACCTTACCTTTTTACCACCCATAATAAATATGCCGCATCAACATAACTTCAACAAATATCAACAAAGTGTATCTAATATGGAAAACTGCTTCATTATTGATAAGCTAAGCCGGATCCGAGGAACAAAGGGTGACCTGGTTTACACTACCGAACTTCCCAAGGACATCAACAGTGAGACTACATCCAAGTGCAGGTCATGCCAACATGACCCCCACTATTACTCCACTGTGAGTGTGTCCGTCCCAAACAGGCATCATGTAACAGTGTCCTCCAAACCTGAAACATTGCACCCTCGATACTCTGTGAGCAAGGCTCTTCGCTCCGGCACTGCGGCAAACAAGCCACTTCAAATACACCCAAGCTGCTCATGAGCCTTGTCTTGAATAAATCTGCACAGAAATAAATGGTTGAAATTACATGTGACTTTTTCTGACACACAGGGGCTTGTTCTACATTTGGGCGGTTGGCAAGAACAATTAGCTTCATGCAGTCAACAAGTAGTAGTATTCATTTATTTTCTACGGCCGATATGTACACCAGATCTCAGGTCACACGTTTTAAGAGATCACATACGTTTACAACAAGAAAAAAAAGAACCAAAACGTGTCCATTAAGGACCTTGTGCGAAACAATGCCTGACCGATAGGGGTTTAGGCTGAAGTCAAAACTCATACTGCCAAACTATTACAATATGACAATACGTCCAAAGATGACAAATGATACAGACTTTTCTCATATATGATTACATAATCAAATTCAATTGTTTTATACTTCTCCATAATATTTGACTTAAACCTTTTTTTAAATGTTTTGATAGTTTTAGAGCCCTTAAGTTGAATAGGTAGACTGTTCCATAGATCAACTCCTTTGACTGTTACACACCGCCTCTTAGTATTACTCTTTGCCCTGGGTTTTTGTAGCAGATCAGTTCCTCTGAGGCTGCAGCTACATCATCTAGTATGAAACATCTCTTGTAAACAGTGAGGAAGCATGAAGTTGTAAGTCTTGTACAACATAGCGGCTGTGTAAAAATCAACAAGATCACGCAATTTTAAGATATTATAAATAGTGGATTTGTTGGAGCAAGGTATTCTGCATGACTGATCACTCTAATTGCTTTCTTGTGTTAATAGCATATTCAGAATGTGTAAAGAAAAATCTTAAATAAAAAGTAAAAGTGAATACAACAAACTTTGGAACTAAACAATAACAAGCCATACACAACTTACACCAGCTTTATTTATTTGTGACATCTGCAGTACATCAAACAATCCAAGCAGTTCACATTAACCAAACTAATAGTCAACACACATGCACTTATACAGATAAGTGCTTTTTTGTTTTTTCTTAACCACAGAATAAACTTTTATTCCATACAATTTCATCATTTTGAGACAAATGTGTTTTCAGACTTCACCTCTAATGGCAAAACCACTAACTTTCTTGAACATGTTGGACGTCAATAATTGCAGGTTCAAAGTAACAATCAGAGAACACCCTTTTAGCTGGGGATTATCAGACAGACGAAAGTTCAGTACTTTTTAGTCAAACTAAGTTCAAGTAAAATAGTTTGTACATTGTATCAATTTATTCTTTACATTTAAGCAGTGGAATGACAAGTAAGGCACAAACATAAAACTTCAAAAAACAATCAAGGCCTATGCTTATGACTTGGATAAGTAGTTTGTAAGGTGGGTGTGTGCTTTGAGGTAAAGTAGTGCAAAGATCATGCACACACACAAACCAATTACAAAAGCAAACTGAAACTATTCCACAAATATAGCCTTTAGTCAATAATATTCAAAATTGTGCCAAGCAGAAATATTACTGGACTTCTATTGTACTACAATTGTTAAGGAATTGACTTAGACATTAAGACACATCAAAAGTCTGTACAGGAACAGGACAAGACACCATAGACAGTTTCATTGTGCCATATAGCACAGCTAATGCTAAGCTTATATTGTTCATTTAATGTGCAGTCCTGCCGCTTTCAATAATGCAGCATTCAAGAGGCAACTTCTGGTAGCAAAATTATCTGCATTCTGTAGGGCTGGTTCAAGCTCATCATAACTTGGAAACGCAGAAAAATGTCTGAAACCGTAAATCATATGCATGCAATGCCCTTAAACACCAATAAATCAATATTCATGTAATATGAATTGCTTTCCTTCAATTTAAGACCATTAAATACAGATGAAAAACTGCTTCCACACAACAGTGTGATTCAATAAAATTAAATCATGTCAAAAAATTATAACATTCAAGCTTATGTGCAAACAAATGTATAAAATAAATGTTATTAGGTCATATCCTACACGCTATAAAGTGCATGGTCTAGGGGAATGCTTGCAATATGTTCATAGACTTTTCACATATCAATCAATCAATGAATGTAAGCCTCAGCTTATTCATCAAATGAAGGGAAATCGGTCTAGGGCAAGGCCTTGGGCATCTTCAACTGTTGGGCTTCTGCTGCTGTGGAAAGAGAGCACTAAGATGATTGCATGTCTGTGTTTCTACCGAACTGAAGTGAGACTCCATATTCCACGCCAGGTCTGCTGACAGGAAGTCATCCATGACAGTTTGTGTCTCATTGCTGATGAGAAAGAGTTGGCCGAGGCTGTCTGTCTGGCTGGTCACAGTCTGTGTCTCTGTGCTACTCAGTAACCGAGCACTGTCCCCTTGATTAACAGAAAGGGCAGTTTGAGCAGAAAAGGTTGAAGGGAAAGTTGGAACATCAGTCTGAGTTTCAGTATCTGAGGATTCAGTGCTCATAGAGAAACTAGAATGTCGTAATATACAGCCAAGTGGCACATGGCTCCCTGTATTGAGCAAAAAATTAAGATCTGTCTGGGTTTGGGTATCAAATAATTCAAGGTCTTGATTGCGATTTGGTCCCGCATTTTGACTCAGCTCATCTATAAGAAGGAAGTCCGTTTGAGTTTGGATGTCTAAAGACTCAAGATGCGAGTCACTCCCCAGTACCCCAAACTCACTTTCCTCTGTTTGCGTCTGAATATGCACTGCACTGAGAAAGTCCTCAAAGTCAAAGTCTATGGTGTTGTGTTGCTCCTGAACAGAGCTGAGACCAGCCCCACATCCTTCTGATGCCTCTGTAAGTACCTGGTGGCCGGACATGCTGTCAGATAAAATATTTTCCAAGTCATTCAGCAAATACATTGTCTGGGTCTGGTTGTCTGCCATATTATGGTTAAGGTCTTCGGTCTGCACAGCAAAACACATTGAACCTGCAGACTTCATGTCCCCATAAATACAGCTCCCTACTGAATTCAGTGCATCCAGCTCCATTACTGTCGTCTGGGTAGAAACACTGAGGCTGTTGTCGATGAACGGATCAGGACTTATGGAAGCTAGGTTCTGAGACTTGTTCGTGGACTGTGCTGTCAAAGTACAAGTCTGCGTCTGTCTAGTTTTGGATGCAGTCACCAAAGACGAGGAACAAGACATCTGACACAAAGCCTGGTTTTCTGTTTGTGCTGCAATAGATGCCTTACATTTGGCTTTTAAGGAGGTTTGAGTTTCAACACTGACAGGCAGAAGCACTTGAGTACTAACACTGATGTCTGTTTGTGAGCAGGAAGATACCGATGACTCAGCAACAGAATAAACAGTCATTGCTTCAGTCACTGTTGAAGGCACTTTTGACAAGTATGACTGATCAGTCTGTATGTTAGTGGACATGCTTTTTCCTCGCATTGTACACTCCTCCACCATAGGAGGCTCCAAACTGACCTGTACCCCTATGCTTATGGGGTTTTTGTAAGAATTGGAAGCAGTCATAGTTTCCTTCATTCCTCCAGTGCTTTGAGGTAACAGGTGAAAAGTGCCAACTGATCCTTGGTTATCAATGGCAAACACAAGAGGTCTTAAAGCTCCATTTTCTGAAGATGGGAGGAGAACTGGCAGGTGTGTCAATTGCATGACCGGAACACTAACCAAAGCCATTTTTGGTTTAGGCAAAAGTAACTTTTGAGAATTTAATTTCTTATAGGCTGCATCTGATGAATGGCTGGCGTCATGACGGAGAGAGCCTTCTGTCACTTCCCCAAATGCTGGAATTATTTGTGACATATCTTTGACCTTCTTAAGCACATTCAGCTCTCTCTCCATTTTTCTTTTCTTAACTGGAGGGAATCTGTAAAGAAGAATCAAAATAATCAATGCATCCATAAAAGGGGTTACAATAAACCACAGCTGCATGAAGTGCCTTGTACATGCCTGTGTTCTGTCGGAATTTCGTGTCCTGTTCTGTAGACATGAGAGAGGAGTGCAGCTCTACTGGCGTAAGGACAGCCACACGTGCACTGGTATGTCTTTCCACAATCTTCAATGTGCCTCTTTAAGTCCCATTCTGTGCTGTAGCCATTGTTACACTTGGAGCACTTGTGTTTCTTCTCTGCATGCATCTTCATGAAATGCTGTGGAGAAAAACAAAATCGATAAAACATTGCAATAAATAAATATGAACAATGCCCATCAAAATGCAAATGTCCAATAACTACAACATACTTACTTGTTTCACTAAAGAGAATTGTGAAAATGGTCTGCTTGGTCCTCTGGGACAACCGTCAATTGGACAACAGTAAAGTTTCTGTGAGCCCTTCACGTCTTTTTTTACAGTAGGGTTAACAATGCCATCCTGAGAGTATACAAATGATTATTGTTACTACTAAAAGATAAATATATGTCAATCAGGGTATAACATTTACATGACAACAACTGACCGTGTAGACTAAAAAGCATAATACACAAATTTTGTTCCAAAAAGGAGCTGATAGAAAAACAATGCAGCGTCCATGTATGTTGGTAATGGTTGAAGTAGTATGCATCGCTATCGTAGAGACGTAACCAGATGATTTGACTTGGTTCACACTTACCTTGACTCTGTGTGATTTGACAAGATGCATGTTGAGAGCAGGCGTGTTGGGGAGGATCTTCCCGCATCCTTCCACTGTGCAGAGGATGTTGGTTCGCACTTCTTTAGACAAGTCTGTGACTGAAGGTTTTATTATTTCTCGAGACTGCGACACATTCTGGAGATCTGTTTGGTTGTTTGCAAACTCGTACGTTCGCCTTTCTACTTCACTGATCTTAAGTGCAGACATTTTCATTGTAAAATAATCCACTCCAATGCCTTACCAACAACAGCGTTACATTTACTGACATGTAAAGCCCTCAAGGCCAGTCTTTTGCTCGTTTTGCGTTGCCATCGTCCACATTGACATCAGTCCCGGAAATATATCACGCAGGTCATTGTCAACACTTCCGTTATCTTCACAATAAAGTAATAAGAACGCCTACATATGAAATGCGTTCAAAAACATTTCTGCAAGAAATTTGTTTTAGGATATTAAAATGTCTGCGACATTATATAAAAAAGTATTTGATGCAATGTAAGAATTATGATGTTAATGTTGGAAATGAAGCTCCGCCTACTTTGAAAACAGGTCCGGTCATTGGTTGCAGTAATTATCCTGATGCCTTTTGCGCATGCGCTGCATGTACTCTTTGGTAAGACAAACCCGTGGACAGCCCATGGTCAGGACTCTGAACAACAACACTGAGAACTATGATATTGCCATCGACCTTACTGACGATTTAGACATCCGTGAGGTTGCGTTAGTGGTTGGATTTATTGCTTGGATAATTTTGGAGTCTCCGAACGATTCGTCGTGCGTCTGTATCTCGTTTACAGTGGGTCCCATTGAAGTGATCTGTTTTCAATGACATAACATATACCGGTAAGTATTCATGTACAAGGAAATTACTCTTCTTTACAATTAAATGCATAAATAAGTAGACACAAAGAATAATCTATTGTGGCCCTTTTTATTTACACTTTGTTTTGTGTCCCTTTTTGTGTTTTCAGGTAAGTTCCCAGTGGAGAAATTACCATAACCAACAAAATGAGCGTTCAGGATGGAGAGGGATATGGTGGCGCTAGTATCCTTAAGTTACCTTTATTTTAATGCAATGATTCTCAACCTGAAGGTTGTTGATTCAATTGGTTAGGTCAGAAGACCCACCATTATTGGTACATGCAAATAGAGCTGAGCACAGTGTAGTTCAGTAATAGTGAACGGAAGGAATGCCATGTGAAGCATTTTTGGGTGTCAAAAAGGACTTATAAAGCAGATTTTTGAATTATTTTTATTGGAATAATGTGAACACGCTGCAGGGAGGAGATGTGAATTTGGAGGTAGCATGTATTCACTTGAAATGTTGATT
>JAPMNZ010812261.1:0-16111 GCA_029875035.1 Pomatoschistus microps | reverse complement strand
GTACTATACAGTATACAGAGGAGGCTGTATACTGTATAGTACCAAATCAGCTCGTTTGTGCTCTCGTTTTTGCTCCGTTTGCATGACAAACGGAGCAGCGCCCGTCACTACTTCTGTCTGTGCAGAGAAGCTAGCAGAGCTAGCCACGCTCAATAAACAAATATCAATCAATCAACACCTTTAAATGTTAAAAATCGGGCAATACATATACATCCTTAACACACATGCATTTTTCAGAATTATCTGTTTACGTTTTCAAAAATACTGTTTAATGTGACAAAAAGCGATTGCGATAAACCCGGAAGTAACCCTTAAAATGAAACAAAAATTTTAGGACACATTTGAAGAGGATCTGATTATGGATTTAGGTTCGGTATATAAATGGGTAACTCACCGCTGATGCTCAGAATTCTTTGTTCAGTTTTCATGTAGTTCCAGACAGTTTTTGAACTAGCTAGCTTAGCTGTTACCTGCCTAGCACGTCACAGCGAAACCTTTGGGAGCAAACTATTTTATTTGCAGTCATTAAATACATTTTGAATATTAAGGGCTGTCTAATATTCGTTCGAATAAATATAAATTTTTTGAATTATTGAATTATATTCAAATTTCGAAGTCAAAGCCCTAGTGTTTACCAGCGTTGTAGAGGCTAGAGCCCCTCGTTCTGTGAATGGAGGAGAGCGGGCGTCCCGTTAAGGCTCTACTCAGCACTTTTTACGGCCTGAATTCATACACAAGCTGAATCAATGAGTTCAAGTTTTCAATCAAATTACAGATTATAATACAAATTGTATGTAGTAATAAACATTTTTATGAACTCATTAGAAAAAATATCGGGTATAGCTTCTTTAATGTACGTCTACTAGCTTGGCTGTTGATCAATCTACTGTCAGCCTATGTGGAAACATGGGGCAATGATCCCGATGAGTTTGGTTTCATGATTTTGGTGAGCTTTGAGGAACCGACTCTAATTGGACTAGAACATTTATCAATGTCCCACCCAGCATAGCTGATGGGAAAGCTGACAGCAATTTGCAGAGTATGCATATAGGAAGGCCAGGCATTAAGTGCCGTGTGGTCTGAATGGGGAGACCAGAAATGCAGGGCTATGACTGCAATCGAGGGCTTTTAGTATAAAAACCAATATACTAGGGCTGTCAAACGATTAAAAATTTTAATCGAGTTAATTTCAACTTAAAAAATTTCAAACTAACAGAAAAGTTATGGCATATTATTCAGTAAATGGTTGTTTAAATGGAAAATTATATGACAACTTAGTGTATTTGTTTATTCTAACAATAAATCCACATAAAACAGAATTAACATTATTAACATTTTCTGCAGTAGACAGCATTTTTTCTAAGTTGTATTAAAAGTAAAAAAACCTGTAATTCAATTGAAAAATTGAGCTCATTGATTCAGCTTGTGTATGAATATTTACAGTATATCTATGGTATGAATTCAGGCCATAAAAAGTGCTGAATAGAAACTTTGCGTCACGCCCCCTCTAGCGCCTGCAGTGCATGTAAACAAAAGCAGCATGGTAGGAGAAAGTGGCTATACCTCCTCTGGCTGCAACTGCAAACACAGCAGTAAAACAGCCCAAAAGACGCAAACGTGAGGAGGAGGAGAAGAGGGAAATAAAGCAAAAAAATGATAAAAGAAGAAATCAAGCCCACGTGAACATAGCTTACATCGTATCCTCTGGAGAGACCTGCGGGTGCGGACCGCCTCGGACTAACTTTGAACACAAAACTAGCGGTAATCTTTCAGTTATTGTACTGTATATTTTGTTAGCAGTGCGTTGCTTTGGTACCATTTCATCAGTGATTGTTGGACAGCTTACAAGAAGTTGTGCTAATACTAACTAATGCCTGCCTGCTCTGTCGTCATCTCAAACACATGTGGCCGCGTCACTTCTGAGTGTTATTATGGGATGCATAGGCGGGTCATACGCTACATGCGTTAATTTTTTTAACGCGATTAATGAAAAAAATTCATTAACGTGCGATAACACGATAATTTTGACAGCCCTAATATATACACATGAATACTCTTAATATACATGAACTGCAATAACAAATAACATGAGCTGCATGGGGAGTAAAGCCTTTGCTGCAAGCCATTGACTTCAGGAGCGGGATGGGAAATTCTGCAGTCGATCTTACAGTTCTATGTACTTGTAAAGTTGGAATGATTGCTTCTAACTTCAGTACTGATTGCTTGAGTCTTGCTTGTTCAGCAACACGTTTCAGTGTAGTATTACTCTTATATAATATAGTAAAAATCTAACTTTTTGGTAAACAGGCCTCTTTATTTAACCAGGCTGCCCACTAAAGAGGTCTGCCTAGATTGTAAAACCTAGATTGTAAAACTGTTTTGCCTGGATTTGGGATGCTCTGAGCTTTATAATTAGCTATGTTGGAGCTGAAGTTGGCTGTAAAAATGATCATCTCACCAGCTTTATTAATGCTATTGAAGGAATTTTGTGACATTAAAAAAAAAGGTTTTGGAGCTTTACAACTATGCATTGAATGCCTATATTGGCTGAGCTGAAGTTAGCTGGATGACAATGAACTTGTGTTTATTATCTCAAATACTACTGTGTAATTTTATGTGGCCCTCTGCCGTGCTGTCACAAAGGGCTGCAGTTGGCCCACAGACCTTAGTTTGGACATGCCAGTTATAAATACAAGATAGAGTTGATGTTGTATTTAGATTTCAATCTAATACCTTTTTGCGGTCAGCTTCTAGTGACAAGCGGTAGGCTTCATCCTGCTCCCTCTTCACCATCTCTCTTGCCTCTCGTTCATCCTTTAAAAAAAACAAAGGAAAAAACATGAATTTCTTTTTTGACACAAACAGCAGTTTTAACAAGTCTTTGCTACAAGTCTTTCAAACAGCAGTTATGAAAGACTTGAAGAATTCACTGAGTGGCGCCTGCTATTAGCTGACCAGAGCCTTTGGTATCACCCTCCCTCTGGCTCATTCATTTGCCCCACTCTTCCTGTTTGTACAGAGAGAAGGGGAGAGCCAGCCTTTTTCTTTATACCTGCTGTGGCTACAAAATGTTGTACAAAGACCGCAACTAAATACGAGTGTCCATTGTGTTACCACTGCACAGCCATTAGTTTTGTATTTTGTGAAGGCCCATGCTGTGTGTGTCTGGCCGGATACGCCAAAGAAAGCTCATTGTGTGACAAGAGCGCTTACCGTGGTGCTGCTAAAGCTACGGTTGCCGCAAAAGGACAGTGTGTATTGTTGCATTATATTGAATAAAAAAAAGCAAAAGATACATTTGTGCCCTGAAAGGGTGAAACACTGAAAGGAAACAGTAAACAGAATAGAGGTTGGACAAAGACATCAAAAGTCCCTGCCTTGAGTGACCTGACTCAAGTCACGCACTTGGGTCATGATTTATCATCAAAACACTTACACCTTAAATTAACATTTGTCATCTATAAATTACTTGTGGTTTATTTAGGAAAGTTCTCATGCATGCCATATTCTGCATCTATATATATTTTGGATGAGCGACAAAATATGTTGGCAATGATTGTGCAGTCTGTAAGAAGTTTAAAATACCAATTTTCATTTTGGTCAGTCCAACAATCTGTTTTATTTGAACATTAGCCTATAGTAAAAAATACATAACAGTGTTTGTTTATAGTTCATTATCTAATATGTCAAAGTAATTAAAATGACTTTGAAGTTGCTACATCACCACAAGAAATTATTCTTGGCAGCCATAGCTATATATATTGTTATATAGGCCTTTTCCCATACCCACACAAGGATTATCTGGGAGCCTTTTCATGATCATGGCTACAGGCAGCAGTTCCAGGTTCAATCAATGTGTTTTCATTATGTCAAAAACAATATATATGATTAAAGTGGTTTAAAATACCAATGGCTGTGAGAACGAAAATAGTGCATTTAATGTTGTAACATCTGCAGACAGACATGAGTGGATAAAACTGCCCAAGAGTGAACCTGAGGACTGAGGATTCAGGTTTGGCTCTTTACACGATTGGTTCAGCGTACAATGCACTGCATGTGATTAAAATTTTTTTACTCAATACCTCCAAATAAGGAAATAAAGGATAATTCCAACAGACTAATTAAAACATTAATAAAACACTCATTGAAGTGGTGTCTACAATTATATATAAGTACACTGAGGGTATTGGAGGTCGTTTCATATCGATGATGACACAGAGGTATTTGTATTGATCAACCGGGTGAAAGTTAAAATAAACAGTCTATGTGCATCTCCTTTAATCTTCAAAATTCAGAAAGGAGGGATCAAACGAAGCATAGAAACCTGACTCCAGACCAAATAGTGAGTCTGAACCATTTAAGAGAAACAATTACGATGTAGTCTAACAGCTAAGCTCTTGACTGAACAGGAGCATGAGTGGAGGGGGTGATGCTGAAACCGGGCTGTCCAGCTGCTCTGCTTCAGACAGACACAAAAGTCACTGTCGAAGAAGAATGTCTGGGATGGCTCAGTGTTTGAGTACAAGTCTGAGCTTCTCTGTGAGGTGAAGTAGAAAACTGACAACGGCATAAACAAGTCTGTGGGAATACAGTAATCCATTTAGGTATTGCCCAAGAGCACATATCATTCAATACACCAGGAGTTCTCAAGCCTTTTGAAACTGGGGCACCTTATTGGTTAGATTAGGACCCCTTGGTACTTCCAAGTTGAAGTGCATATTTACATTTAAAGGTTATTTATAGGGATAGAAGTTTGTGTCAAGACTTTTAATGTCCAAGATCCTTTATCTTTAGAAATTGTGCCAATAATACAAGTTCGAGATTTTCTTCTCACACATGTTGAGTTTGAGAACTATTTTAAAACATTATGTTTTAACTTATAATCATAGTAACAGAAGACAAAAAAACTTGCCTTACACAAGTGCTTTTGCTCAACAATGCCTTGTCAGGTATGAACCACCATCAATCATTAAATGCACCTTGAATCCAGGTGAACGAGCACATTGAACCATTGTCACACCAATACATATTTTACACAGATTACTGTAGCAAATAATAAATAGATCAGACAGAAGTTGTTCAGGAACCCGAGAGAGTGAAAGCCATTAAAAACCCCACGCCATTCCAGCCTCTTTGTTAAACAGATATCATGTGAAACAGGTGAACCTAATGCCCAGTGACATGTGTCAGAATGGATACAGTGCACAAACAAAATGTTTTAGTGGTTAAATACCAAACATTAATGGAGTCTGGTTAGTGCTGAAATATTATTTTAAAGGGTTGCAGAACAGAAACTAGAGCATGACTTTCTCAGCATTTCATTTAAGTTGAACAGCACTAATGTTTGAGCTTGTTTGATGTTACTGAGTAAATACTTTCAGAAATGGTTTAGTTCTCTAGTTAACAGTAACAAAGAGCTATTGAGAAGATACCCTCTCTAACATCAAAGACTGGCAGAGTGGCCTGTGTCCCTTTACAAAACCTATAGTTGGGACTGCAATGGGAAAAGTAAATGTGAACACACTTTTAAAAATTCACCGCTTCCCTTTTGCATAAACCACAGTTTGTAACATTGTCTCAGTCTCTTGATGTGCTCTGGCATGTTGTGGCATTGCATTTCTTGAGGAAGTGAATAGAAAGGGTAAATGCACAGAAGCGCTCTAAGTTTAACCGGTTTGAGATGAACAGAAAAAAGAGGCTTTAGTACACATGGGACCGTGTGATAAAAATGCTTAAGTTGTGGAGATGTGAAACCACCAAACTAGAGTGCATGGGTCCACAAGTCACTTTAGGCAGTTCACTTCTTTTGAAATAGCTTGGCACTCTTATGGGGACTGTTGCATTTGCAGTTGACCAATGTGACTGCCAGTAATCCTACCTCATCTTTGATGTCCTCTTGCTGTTGTGCTGTGAAGATTTCCATGGCTCCCATTAATCTCATCATGAGCTCATCAACTGTTGTATTGCCTGTAAAAAGGTTTTTGCAAATGAACTAACGTTGTTCTGAAGTTGACATGATAGATAATAGAATGTAATAATAAGCAATTTACCTTGAATAACATTTAGAACTTCATTAGATGTGCGTTTTCCCATGACTATAAGGAGCAGAGGGAACTGGTCGGTCTTATACGTCCGCACAGTTTGCGTTACCACACTTCCAAAATGCCTTGTACACATGGTGAGTAATCTGCAAGACACAAACACCACACTTTAATTTGGATTTTACTCACTTTTTGTTGAGCTGACTATTTCTATATCCTTTAACATTTCTTTGGCATTTGGGAAAAAGAGGCAATATACTAAAGCTTTTATGATTCGAGGCGCAAAGAGAAATACACACAACTTGTGGCATTAAGGACTTTAAAACCAATTCCGCATTTTTATATTCCATCAGAGTGGCAATGCTTTTTCAATGGAACAGCAGACGAATTAGTATTCCTTACCAGACTCACCGAATTGATAGGGCAGGAGAGGATTTCTTATTCCATTACAAAGACAGAACTTTTTAAATTAACATTTCATGTAGGGAAAAGGGTAGCAGGCAGACGGGCCCAGCCAAGCTCCCTGTAAATGTCATAATATTAATGAATTGCTATAGACTGAATGCAAATATAGATTAGATTTTTCTTCTGCCTTTTAATAAGATGTACTTTAATAACTGGCTGGTAAAGTAGAGAAATGGTGAGCAGGTCAGAAGCAGGCAATGGGGAAGGGAAGTGATCCTATCTAAAAACATAGAAGCCAATGGCAGTATTCAAACTTTTGCTTGAAAACGTATGTATGATATCATTCCAAAGCTAACACGGAATACATGAAACACCACATTTTTGGAGGGCAATTTCTGAGTGAACCATACAGCAGGCACTCAAAATTCCTGTAATCATTTGGGCCATTTCTTGTTCTTCAACAAGTCCAGCCTTGGCCCCTTAACAATAGTTCACAGAGAAATCCAAACCTGTAATGAAAGGCCACTAAACAATGGTCCTCAACTTAAAAAGTAACCCGATATGAAGCACATAGTAACCAGCTTTGGCCCAAACCAATCCAAATCCAGGGGTATGGAAAACAAAACAGTTGGTACGGCGGTTAAGAAAAAGAATGATGAATGTAAATGACATATCATTCAACCATAATTTAATGAGCTGAAAAATGTGACTCCGAATGTGGCCTCTAAACCCCTAAGGGAAAACACATGTAGACAAATCACCTGCAAAAAATTTGCAACTGCTTTGAGTGAGCATCAATTACTGCAGTGATTGACAGCTGCAATTTCACCTAACTTCACACTTGATGCACACACACAAAACAAAAAGAGTTAATGTTGCCCTGAACTGTCACAAATCATTTCTGAAAATTAAAACGATACGAGTGTACTGGTTAGACATGGCATCTGCTTCAATGAGCAGTTGATGAGTCAGATCAATGCAGCAGCACTGCAGGGAATGTAATCACAGGCCACCTGTAGCAGGTATGGGAAGCGGATGCTTAAACACACTTTGTGTCACAGCTGATATGGACATCCTTGGCACATTATATTTTTAATCATTTCAACCGTCATAGCAGAGAATGTCAAGTTGTCAAATCAAGTGAACACAAACTTGTGCCCTTGCCTTATATAAGCACCTCTCAAAGTACAATGACAAAGAATAGGACAATAACAAGTTATAACCACTACAAGAACATATGATTTTGTGTCACACACATTGCTGCAGCCTTAAAGAAGGTACTGTACTTCTATAACACCAATACACAAAGGCGCCCTAATGCAGAGCCTGATTGGTGCCAATCAGGAGTTGCTGTGGATCAGCAGAGAGCGTGAGAATGTTCAGAATGAGTGAGTGAGAGACGGAGAGGGCACGGAGCGTGCAGATTGGCACACAGGCGATAGCAAAGCTGTAACTAGCTGTGTGTGATCAAAAGCTCCAGATGTTGTCAGTCTTTTAATGTGAAATAAAAAGCTCAGCTGGGGCAAAAAGCAAAGGAGGCCAACAAAAGAAAAGAAGGAATAAAGGAAGGAGTGTTTTTAACAGACTTAATGGAGGGGTAAGGTCAGGGCAAACGTGTCCCCAATGGCAGTTAGCAGAGTACAGGCTTAAATCTGCTTTGGGCACAAGGGCTCGGAAGGAAGGGCAACAGAGATTACTCAACACATCTAATAAAGTTAAACTTATCATTTACAAAATATTGTTTGTGGTCAAAAATAAAGATATAACAGGAGTCTCCCAACTGACTCACTATTCAGACAGTTGAATAAAGATGGCCTCATCATGGGCCTCACCGTGCAAACATAGTTCCTTTTGTCAGCATGCAACCTTTGAGCTGTCTCTTTAGAAGTTCAAGAGAGAATGAGCGATGGGGATACAACGTGTCAGTAGGCATCGCATTGCATTCAGAAGAGGTCTAAAAGGGTTATCAATTGGCAAAAAATAAAATTCATTGTAGAATTTGACAAGTATACTGACCATGTGGAGACAAGTAAAAAAAAAAAAAAAGACCACTATCTAGATTTTCACTCATGTTGTTGATAATCCTACTCCGCCTACAGCGTTTCACAAAATCAAAATCGCTCGACCTAATCTCAAGAACATTTGAAACAAATGACGGTTCATTCAAAGTTAAATTTATACGAGCAAATCTTTCTCAATACTGTTGACATTTTCACATTTTCCTTTGCTTGAGTTCAACCAAAATGCTTTTAATGAATCCAGATCCTCCAATGGTAGAATCAGCAGCTGCTCTGGAATAACTGCCTATTCCACAAACAGGACGTCAACAAGCACATACTGATTTATGAGGAATACATCAGCCTTTCAGACCTCCCCGTCACAGTTTCAAACACAACAGACGCTCTAACACAAGTGCACATACACTGATGAATGTGTCTAAAAAAATTTCTAAGGAAAAGTATTGAGACATTATGGGAATGTCTTATCTGTATCTTCAATTTGTATCTTCAATTTAGAAATAACCAATCAAAAAAGTATTCACCTGACCATTTTCATCTATAATAAATTACATACAATATAAGAATTGGATTCAGAATGACCCAGGAAAAACATGCATTCAAGTTAAAAGCAGCTGAAATGACAATTACAGAAGTGTTTTTTTGCATACACATTTTAAAATGTATACCTGGCTTTGTTGGCTTCTTTAGTGACATCCCAGGCCCATGTAATAAAGTTTTGGCTCAAATAGGAAACAATAGAGTCGGCACACATCATCTGAGAGCAGAAGACGTTGCCGAGAACACTGTCGTCGTTGTGGAGGTAGATCGCCAGCAGCTTTCTCTGAGGAAAGACACAGATAATAAGTGAAAAAAAGGGTCTCAATGGTTTTCAGTGGACTAAGTGCGTCAAAGACCACTACTCCAGATTAATGCTCACTTAGACAAGGAGAAGATATGGCCGAAAAGAATATAAACATAACAAACAATTGAAATATAATCAAGAGACTAAAACATATTGACACCAAAAAAGTGTCTATATTTCTTAAATGTTATTACACATATCACACTACAGATTATACAATTATTTGTTGTCTATTGCTTTTGACACACACACACACACACAATATTAGAATATCAAACAAAAGTCCATTTATTTCTGTAATTCAACTATATGAAACAGTGAGATTCTTCAAGCCAATATTTGTTATGTTGATAAATGTCTCAGATGTGAAAACCCACAAATAAAACATAAATTATACATAACAATAAACAATTATAACAAACAAATATGTCAATTAGCAGGTAATGAGTAATATATTGGTTTCACATTTTAAGTTAAATTGCAAAAATTAATGAACATATGAACAATATTCTAATTTTCCGAGTTTCACCAGTACATAGATATTATCTTATTGTTATTAATAATTTGTCTTTTTTAAATGGGGAAAATAGAAACTGGTGTAGGGATGAAAAACAAAAAATGTGCTAATGGATCTGTAAAGGGAAAAATGTGTAAACAGAATACTTTGTTTTGAAATCTAAATAAAGTAATTAAAAGGTATTGCTTGATGAAAGGATTTTAGGGGAAAAAGAATTAAGTCCGTCACAAAGTCAAAGAATTATTGAGTCAAACAATAGAAAAATACATTTAACAAAAACATGATAAAATGAAACCAAGGGGAAAATATGTATATATTATAAGATAAGATAAGCTTTATTAATCTCACAACAGGAGAAATTTGCATGTCACATTTGGCATGGATAGAACACTCAGAATATATATATAAAATAACTATTATTACCAGACATAGTCATCTATAACTTTATTTTGTTATACACCTTTTTTGGTTGTAGTACAAATTTATATTCATGTAGCAGAGTTATAGTGAGACCTCTTTGTATCTTTTCTGTATGCGTTCACATTACACAAGCACAAGACGACGTACGAGACCTTCACGTGCAGCGCCCGCCTGCCTGCCTGACTGACCAACGGAAGGCCAGATCTGGGCAGAAAAACCAACAAATACCACGCAAAATCAAATGGTGAGCGGTGTAAATAAAACTTCTCAGTGAAGCCGAGGGAGATATGGAAAAAACAAAACAGACAAATCACTCTATTTATTTTACACCAAATGCCAGGAGCCTGTTCAGGTTAGTAGCGGCAGGGCCAGACAATATTGACGAAGCTCCAAATCCAAGGATATTGACACCATCATATAAGCCTGGCACAATCTCCGCACCGACAATCTAATTAAAAAGCAAACACACCCACAAACATAAAAGGTTCCAAAGGACATTGTTGGAAATAATGCTCTCTAAATTACATGTCACTTCTCCTGTTATAAAAGAACAAAGACGGGGGAGAAGAAAAAAAATCGCAGTCTTCGGCCCGTTCGTTTTCATCTTCTGCTGCGAAGGAGGAGTCAAAGTTTCTCAGGAGCCTATAATCTAGGCTACATATGCCAGGAAAAAAATCTATGCAGGGTGTAAAGAGTAAAGGGAAGTTGGAAATAGAAGTTGTGCTATACTGTGGCCTGCGCAGAATGGGAATGGGAGAGCACTGCTGTGTTTGCTCAACGATTAGTGCTTTAGAATAATCTCCAGGGCTCCTAGAGTGAAGGAGCTCGGGACTCATTCTTCAGGCCAATTCAACGACCTGAAAAGATTAAACCCTCACGCTGAGAAGACAAGCAAATTCTGTCGGGAGAGGAATGAGTGCGAGGGGGGTACTTTTTTTTTTTCAAGGAAAACAAATCCAGATACACGCTTAATGCAGACATCCAAACACACATGGAAAGATTGGTCCGAAAGTTAAGGGCTCAAACTCGTACACATGCATGCTTAATTAGCGCAAGTGTAAAGATTAATCAGAGCGGATATTCAGGCCAATTCAACTCCTTCATCTTCAAGTTAAATTGTCCATATGCCCAAGTTCTAGCTCCGCTTTCAAGCAGTCTTTTGTGAGACCTGTCTTAGGGAGGAGTATATCCCTCGTTTCAGGTAATTACTAGGTCCAACTTGGGCAAGATAGTGACTCCATAGTCCTTCCACACCTGTTCACCTGCTTTGAGAAATTATAAATCAAGCCAAATTACAGTCAATAACAGCATGAATAGTAATACGTTTTGATGACATTTGCCTGTTATTTGAACAGCTGGTGTGAAAAAGACGGTAGGTCAGAAGGGACAAATTAAATAATTCAAAAGTAAGGCTATTAAATGAGAAAACTTCAATAACCATCAATATATTTTGTCATACACACAAACAAAAGTAAAACAGATTAAAATTTGAATATTTCTTGAAATTACCAAGAAATTGCAATATAATGAAGACTCATTAAATGCAAAGTGACAAATTGTTTGTTATAAATTTTAATTATGGCCATTTAGATTTATTTTTTAGATGTTTACCTGAGGGTTTCACAAGCTGTGAGCCAATTATCAACATTATAACAAATAATGGCTTACTACATCTAATTTTGTTAGTAATACGTCTGTAATATATTGTTTCACATTGGACTTTTCCCTGTAGACACACAATGTGAATCATTTATGAAGCTCATTTTACAACTGGAGTTATTACAAAACAAAAGTCAATTAAAACAAAACTACATTGGTAGATCCAAGAAATAAAGTGCAAATTGAAAATCACATATGGAATGGTGAAATTAAGACTTTATAAATTAAAGAATCATAGTTACAGTTATCGATTACATACAATTTGAACATGCATGGAATGTGTTAACATGGATGCATTTTTGTATCAAGGGGTATTTGATTCGCATGCTTAAGCGACTTAAAAGTGTTGGCATTTACCAGAGCTCCACTAATGTGCCACATATGGAAACAGAGGGGACTGCAGAGATAGTTGTCCATGTACTGATTGTTCTACAGATGGCAGGCTCAGACTACAAAAGCAAACACTTCAAAATGAAGAGCTCAAATGACTGATCTAATGACCTTGCACACACAGTGGAAAAAACACATTCAGATCGATGACCAGCCACACAGCCTGTTCCCACCCACCATCAAAAACACATTATATTCTGCTTTGAATGATGATTAAACTAACCAAGTAAATCACTTTCAGTTATCCAATCAACTTCAATCAATACAAGTAAGAATAAATAGTTCAGTTATTCTGCCAGACCATTTAATACCCAAATAATTATTCTTTTAAAACAAATCTGAAAAGGCTGTTTTGTTTGAATTGATTTATTTAATCCATCTCATATTAACTTTGCTGTGATTACTGGAGGGACTGTTGAGAATCCATGGGAGAGTGTAGCTTGTCATTTGCAGTCATAAATCTGCAAGCTTTTAGTCTTTCTATATGCCATATGCTAGGCTGGTCCGTCGGTGCTCTTTCCTCTTGACTCTGGAGGGCTGTCGTGGGTGTTAAAGCGGATACTTGGCGGCGATAAATCCCTCAAGTCCTCTCGAGTGCAGCTATGAATTTTGATGTGTCTTTGTGTGTGGCGGACAGGAGAGCGGTGGTGAGCCGATGAGAGTGGGGTTAGAGTGATTAACCAGTGCGTTGATGGGGATTTAGCCAGGATCGTGGTTAGTGATGGGTGGCCTATCTCTCTGTATGCTCCGGCTAACCACTGATCCCCAAGAGAGTTCAGATCAGCTCAGCTCGGGAGCCCAAAGCATTTTCATTAAGGATGGATTGGGTCTATCTCCACAGTCCCCCAACACACACCTTCAGAAACACTTCATCAAATGTAGTGTTTTGCTTAGTGATTAGCCCCTTGCAGGCATTGAGAGAGCGAGTCCAACTTTGCAGCTTTGAGACATACCAAATAATCTATCCATCAGTCAAATCTTCTGTATTCCACTTTCATTTAAAAGGGACTACATGTAATATGCACTTCTAGTGGTTGTTACAAGTACAAACCAACTTCTGATGCCAGAATTTCCAGGTATGTGACACATAGCTTCAAAGCACTGATTACAGATGCAACCGCCTGCTGCTAGAAACAGAACTAATCATAGTGATGCATGCTATATCGGCTGTTGAGATAATATTGGGTGATATGGTAATTGTTTTTACACATTGGCATCGGTGTGGTGTCAAAATAGGGCCGATGTGAACAGGCCGTTGCTGGTGTAATGGGGTGGGCTTGTTATATATAAATATCTAGAAAGACCTAACACACTGCCAACCCAAATGACTCATTTTGTTCTCTGATTGGATGATCTACTTGTAAATATCTTAAAATGAGATTTGTACATTGGCCCGTCACATTAACAACTATTCCTTGACAATAAATTGTCCCAGAAATATACGCGATAAACAGTAATATTGCGATACATTCTAAAATGGCCGTTTTGAGGCCAAATGGCAAATAGACCATTTGAAAGACCTATAAACTTTTACATCTTTAACACTGTTCTGGAACTGGAGGATATTTAAACAAACTCTGTCTGAGTAAAACAAAAATACTCCTTGAAAACAAAAATAAACAAATGGCAACAATTGACTCTCCCTGATTATATTGTCTGTGATGAAAAGCTGTATGTAGCTTATCTGTACTTTTGGGCACAAGTTACCACATGAATTATTAATGCAAGTAAAAATTTAGTTAACACAGCTTTAATTTAGTGAGTTTTAGTTTTAGTGCTTCAGGAGGAGACACAGGGGGAGACATGGACACGGGCAGTGCGTTTATTGCGTGCACAGGTTATGCAAAGTCTGCTCTGGTCACATTATGCCCATGTTACGGCTGCGCACTCGCCGCGCTGTTGTCAAAGCCACTGGATACAGAAACCACTGTCATTCACAATAGAACGGCTGCAGTTGCTCCAAGGTCAAAATGCTGCGGCAACAGAGGATGTGGAATCTCGTTCGAGTACGAACGTACAGTGAGGTCCACAAATATTTGCACACCCTGCAATTTTACAAGTTCTCCCACTTAGAAATTAGGGAGTGGTGTGAAATGTTCATAATATATGTATTCCCACTGTTAGAGAGATAATCATGAAAATTTTTCTTTTTTAGATTTATTTGTATGGGTTCATAAGTATTTGAACACATGAGAATCATCCAGAGGACTATCAAAGTGTTGACAGTTCACCGTAAAAAGTACAAAAGAGCTGTCAAATGGCAAAAGAGACAAAATTATAGAGCATCACAAAGCTGGAAAAGGCTATGAGACAATTGGGAAGCAGTTTGGTGAGAATAGATGAACTGTTGCAGCAATTGTTAGAAAATGGAAGAGGCTAATCTACCTTGGACTGGGGCTCTATGTATGGTCTCTCCTCGCGGGGCATGACTCATGATATGAAAAAGCCCAAAACTACACGGCAGGAGCTGGTGAATGACCTGAAGAGAGCTGGGACTACCGTTTCCAAGGCTACTATCAGCGGAACACTACGGCGTAATGTTTAAACCAAAGGTTTTTCTGCTGTCAGCCCCTGTCCAGGACCGTCTAAAGCTTACCTGCGACCATCTGAATGATCCAGAGAAGTCATGGGAGAAAGTCAAAATAAAACTTTTTGGTATAAACTCCACTCGTCGGGTTTGGAGGAAAAAGAAGGATGAGTATCCCAAGAACACCATCCCAACAGTCAAGCATGGGGGTGGAAAAATCATGCTTTGAGGGTGCTTTTCAGCAAAGGGGACAGGACGACTGCACTGTATTAAGGAGAAGATGAACGGTGCCATGTATTGTGAGATTTTGCCCAAAAACCTCTTTCCCTCAGTCAGAGCATTGAAGATGGGTCGTGGCCGGGTCTTCCAACATGACAATGACCCGAAGCACACAGCCAGGAGAACCAAGGGCTACATAAGAAGCATATCAAGGTTCTGGAGCGGCCTCGTCAGTCTCCAGACCTAAAACCAATAGAAAATCTTTGGAGGGAGCTGAAACTTCGTGTTGCTCGGCGACAGCCCTGAAACCTGACAGATATAGAAGATTTGTTTGGAGGTGTGGGCCAAAATCAGGTTTGCACCTGGTGAAGAATTATAGGAAAAATTGACCTCTAATCGCAAAAAAAGGCTTCTGCACTAAATATTAACACTGATGTTCTCATGTGTGCAATTACTTATGAACCCCAGTAACAAACAAAAACATCATTAAAAAATCATAGAATGGGATTTCCGGATTGCTTGTTTTAGATGTCTCCATCAGTGGAAATACATCTATGACAAACATATCAGACCTCTCCCTAATTTCGAAGCGGGAGAACTCGCAAAATTGCAGGGTGTGCAAATACTTTTGGACCTCACTGTATATTACATCCATGCTTGCTCCTTGTGATGTGCACACACATTACATGCCTCTGATTGGCTCTTTACGGCACCGACGGACTCTGTATGACATCGTGGATTTTGAGCTACAGCTAAGAGAAGGGAAGGCGGGACTTACCCGTAATATTAGAATTAATAAAAGGACATTCTATATCAACATTTAAGGCCAGGAGGTCAATTTAATACAATTCTTAAATTTGTAATTCATTTAGAGTTCCAGACTATCACTTTAACAAAGATCTATTTGACAATACTGAGACAAATCAACAAGGGGGCTTAGAGCTATGGCTCGAATGATAGAAAAGGGTCAGTATAATGGTGGACATGTGCTACTGTGCTGTGAATAGGGGTGGGCGATATATACCGTAGACGATAATATCGCGAAAGTGAATTTGACGATATGCGTTTTTC
>JAPMNZ010812247.1:0-10155 GCA_029875035.1 Pomatoschistus microps | reverse complement strand
GGTTCGTATCAACAGATATTGAAGCCAAAATATCGGGATCAAAGCCTTTACAGCAAATTAACTATATATACCATATTAAAAATAGTATTTATCATATCATATTTCAGAAGATAGAATATGAATATTTACAAAGACTCTGGCCTCCGTAAACATGGTAAAATACCATCTGCTGTTCTACATCTGTACCGCATCCACATAAAGGTAACAAATAGTTCATTTGTTTTCTATGCCAATTCATTTGACTCGTTCTGTAATTAATTAAGTTTCCCGGACAAGTGCATTATTAATTAGAGTTCTCAAACAGCATGGCTAACAGAAGTAAATTCAATCTGAAGAGCGACAGATATACTTGTCTTTAATGATTCTTAAATCTATGGAGGTTTTTTAGGTACTTCTTCCTTCGTATATATATGCTCCAACTGGTGTTTTAAAATAGAATTAGGAACAGAAGTAAACAAACTTAAATTTTTTGATTGTTGTGACCAATTCTCAGGATTAGTTTCAACATGGGGCTTAGTGAGGATTTTGCATATTGATCTTACAATAATTCTCTTTTGTTAACAGTAACTGTTATAAGGAGGAGTTGTATAGAAAGAAAGCGGTGCTGTATCATCAGTCTCCACAATAACAACATATTTGGTCAGTTTTTAGCGTGGTCTACTGTCACTTCAATCAATCAATCAATCAATCACAAACTGTATTTATCTTCCAGAGGCTCAAAGCGACTTAGACCAACAAACCACTTCCCAATTCATAAAGCTCCTTGCGTATGCAGATGTAGACACTATGGTAAGTGTTGTGCACAAGGACACAAAAGCAGTATTCATTTGTGGGCTCTCAAATGGAATAGCAGATATGAGGACAAGGGAATCGGACCACTCAACCAACTATGTATATGTCTTGAGGAGGGTAAAAACGTGCAGTCGCATATAATCTCTCCATCCCCTTAATTATCGTGATGCCGACTGATCCTCCCTCTTCTGTTGGATGCAGTGCTGGTGGGTACATGCTGTTCCAGTGAAGGCTAGGGCAAGATTACTAACTTAGATCTTATTACACGCCGATCTGTAATGCGTGTGCGTGTGTGTGCGTGAGGCCGAGCTATCACAGGTAATGTATTTTTGTTGTAGCTGCACCCAGCCAAGCCTGTGTTGTTTCAGCCCCTCCATGTAACAGTGGAAGACATGATAGAAGCGAGAGGTTACTGCAGGGAAGAGAAGACAGCGCCTGTGATGAAAGAGAGGGGCGGAGAGAGAGCGAGAGTGACGCTCATCTGTATTCTGGTTGGTGCGCGCTGCTTGTTTGATCTGGAGGGAGTGCTTAGTGCTGGATGGTGGAGATGCTGCAGAGTGGGAAGGCAAAAATAGGGATCCTCCATGTACATGTGTGTCTGCATGTGCGCGTGTGTGTGTGTGTACATGTGTGTCTGCATGTGTGTGTGTGTCTGGGTGCGCGCGTGAATGTAATTACTATAGGTGTGTGAGGTGCAGCACTTTGCTCATTAAAAAGATCTGGCATTGGTTCAGCTCAATGCACTTCCACTGTCCTTCTTGTCTTTAGCGCTCATTCTTATCTGTCCTTCAGTTGCTGTTTTGTGTTTTTAAAATCTGATTTTGATTATGTAACAAAGTAATATTCACTATGCGTTTCACGTACAAATACAGTCACAAATTGTCTTCATCCATCTTCTTTCGCTTTAATCCTGGAGGCAGCAATTTGAGCAGAGACACCCAGACTAAGACTGTAGTAAAGATATTACAACTGGTTGACTTACAAAGGGGTGTGACAAAATATCTCAAAACTATTACAGTTTCATGCTTTTGACCCACTTAAACTCTTTACTAGAAATAATGTTAACAAAACATGAATTGAAGTTGTGTCTGTCTCCCTGCAAAAAATCTGCAAATGCGGGGCGACAGTAGCTCCGTTGGTAGAGCATTGGCCTTTTGGCCTGAAAGTCGTGGGTTCAAGCCCACCACGAGACCTGCTTCACAGCTCCCACTGAGGTCTGCTGCCGTTGTGTCCTTGGGCAAGACCTGAATCCTGAATCCCCTGTGGACTCACCTCCTGCAGGAAGATCAGTGAGGGGCTGGTGCTCTGTGTACTGGTTGCAGCTCTGACTGCCACCCCCTGACCCAGAAATGCATTAAGGGGACGAAAATGGATGGATGGATAGTCTGCAATTGCGTTCCATTCTTTTTGCCATTTTTACGTTCAAATCCTTATAAAATTGGTCAACAGACCTAGCCTCCAAGACCTCCCTCTCGTTCAGGTAACTATAAAAACAAAATTGTGATGTTTGCACTAGTATTCATCATTCTTTGTTGAATCCCCTTTAGTTGCAACCACAGCAGTAGGTATGTTAGGGTGTGTAGTATGTAAGGTACGACTCTACAAGGTTGGAAAATCTAGAAACTGAAAGCTTCTAGATTAGATGGAGAATGTTCATGAACAACATTTGTAGTGCTCTGACTCCTGCATGTTTTCTTTCTCAATTGCCCTGTATTTTGGCTCCATCCATCTTCCCATACATTATCACAGTCTTCTCTGTCCCTGCTGAAGAAAAGCAGCCTCATAACATGATGCTCTTCCAACATATTTGACGCTGGTGATGGTGCACTTAAATTTGCACGAGTGTTAGTTTTAGTTTACTTACATAACATTTTCCATTTGGGCCAAAAAGTTCAATGCTGCTCACGTCAGACCTAAGCACCTTCTTCCAGCTGTATCCCCCATATTTTATGTATATGTATCATTTTTCTCCTTTATCCCACCATTTTTATCCTTTATCCCACCCCACACTTTTGCGAGCCACTGTACTTAGTTTAATTTGGGCAGAGGGCCTGTGCTCATCGTGGAATCATGTCGTATTTGGCAGCGTGTTTGCAATAGACCTGTTTGTGTTTTATTATCTGCACCAAAAGTGACACATCTGCTTCAGAAGGGAAACGTCGGCACAGGTAGCAGTCATCAGTGCACACAGAGATGAACAGAAGAGCAGGTGCTGGAGCAAATCCATGATTAGGGCTTTCACTCAGCAGCTGCAGTGAGTCCAACACATCTCCATAAACCACTTCACTCTCTTCAATCGTTTTGTTTTAGACCCCTGGGAAAATAATGAATATGGGACTAATAATGTGACTCTTATTTGTTGAAAGTGGCATAATACATGGCTCCAGCCTTTTACAAGACAAACATACTGTGTATCAGACAAAAAATCGGAAACAAGTAGATTTTTAAATCTAAGAAATATAGTAGCACGTCATCAAACTTCACCGTGTTTAAATCCGAGCCTAAGTAGGATCATTATCTGTTAAATATTAGATTAGACCATGAATAAGCCTTCTGATAACGAAATTTGACTCACCCTTTAGGCACCAGAGTTCTTTTAAGAATTGAGACAAAATGTAAAACTTTATTAGAGACATAGGGATACTAAAATCCACAACAGAAATAAACAAAAGCAAAGCAGTAAACGAGGTTTCGATGGTGTCTTGTATCCGCGTGTTCATGTATGAATTATGCTACTTTGGTGTCTAAAATGTTCTTTCAAATTGCTGAAATGAATGTCAGAATGTTAGTAGGCCTTTTTAACTTCATATATCAATAAGAACTGTAAAAAGTTTTGAAACGAACCGGGCCCCCAGTCGAGCAACTGTTTGAGTTGCGTAATGGTGCAGGAAAAGAAGAGCTTTGAGACCCGGGAGGCATGGCTGTTATAAGGCAGACATCACACACGCATACAGCACTGGCATTGAAAAGCATATCAAAGACTGACGCTGTTGTTTTCCGTCCTGACAATTATTTTTATATTTTGGTGTTGTCATGGCAGCGGCCCAGCTGGAGTCTTATGGCATATTATATTGGAATAGAACAACACAGATACAGACTTGAACGACTACTGTTGCTGTCCTAATAAGCGTAAATTACCGCTGTTACTTCAACTAATATTACAAATACTTAGTAAACTGAACACCTGCATTCTAAATTGACATAAATATTAATTTCCAACAGTGTTGTTAGTGTTAGTTAGCATCCATACAGGTCTGTAATGGTGACTGACTAGCACACATGATTAAGTCTAGAGGCTTAAATTTTCGCTGCAATCTTTTCTGCACCAATATTGACACCAAAATTATAGAATTACCATAGTATCACCAAGTGCTACAAACTGGACCTGCAATTGATGAGCTAGGATGCACAACTATTTTCAAAACACCAGTCCTGAGAGGGGTTACACTTCCTTAATCAGTTGATTGTTATCCTTCTTCCCTTTTTAAATGCCTTTTAAAACTGTCTTTTACCTGGCTCCATAGTAGCCAGGCCGTGAGAGAATTAAATGAATGGCGTGACGTAAAACAGATCCAGCCCTTTGCCAAATTCAAGGTGCGGTGAGGATGCTGCTGCCACATGGCCACTGTGGAGCGTTGGCATGGTGATGGAAGGAGGCGTGTTTATAACAGTGTAGTGGTATGTGGATGGTAAACAGAGTCAAAGTAGGCTTCAGTGCAACACTTCATAGCCTTCCAGCGCGTTTGTTTTTATATTCTTTTCTGTCCTCCATCTCTATTTTTGTTTTGGAGCTCAGAATCTCTCTGTTTTTCCTAACTGCGTTCTCTCTGTTGACTTGTCTTATCCATGTTTGCTGTTCTCCACTCTCTGGCTCAGAGAGGAAGAGGTTGCAGCATTGCAGAGGTGGGTGTAGTGTGGAGGCTGAAGAGATGTTTTATCGCGAGAGTTGGCCGATCACGGTGGACATCAAGTAGGGTGTCAAGCATCAAACCGAAAACAATTAACTGCCCTGGAACAATTCAAACTTATCTTTAGAAAACAGCCAAAGCGAAGCTAGTGCTTTAGCTGACAATTGCTGAAAGACACCAGAACACAATCAAACTACTGCTAACTCTGACTTGCCATACCAAGTTGTTACCGTAGCACAACAGATCAGAGCCTACGGACAAATGACTGCAAAATATTAAGTGCAAAAGAAGAAAGACGAAGGACATATCAGGTTCCCTACATCACACTCTAAAATTAAAATGTTAAAACAAACAAAAAACTGGTCAAATTGTGTTGTCATTTAGGAATGTAGTCTAGTTTGTAGTTATGTGTGCGACCGATCTTTTGGTGAAAACAACAAATCTATATTGGCTGTAGCGCCAAGCGATGCAATTTGGACATTTTGACTAAAATATGATATTGAGTTAGCCAACCACCAATCATTAATGCACACCCCTGACTAGACCATATGGGTAAAGTGTCTTGACTAAGAACATAACAGTTCAGCACTTTACAGCCACAGCCCAGCACACTGTGGCACCACCTGGTGTTCCCAGAGGTCTCCCATCATAGTACTAACCAGGCTCTGCCCAGCTTACTTTTTTAGATATGACTTAGATCAAGCTTACACATTCAGGTGGCGCCACAATAGATTGATTGTGCTTTCAACCAATTTATTTTGGTCATATATTGGTAATTCTGGTAAATTGGTAATCAATAAACCAATACTGGCTTAACTAATTCAATTGGTAGTTTTTCAGCCAATGTATTTTTATAGTGCAGTCTGCAATGGAGCTTGGCGAAGGTTCAGACTGGGAGACCTTCGCTCTGGGCCGAAGCGCCGCCTGCTCCACCTATCCTCATTCACAGCCGCTAAAGCTGCTGCCCTGTGTTGTCCATTACGGCTCAGCCCCGGCATATCAGTTCTCTGCCAACAGGTTTTAAATTCTACTCTTCTCTGGGCCATTGTTCAGCTCACAAAGACCCCCTCTAACCTAGCATCACCTTAGCAGAGAATTCATCAGCTTTCACTTTCCAGGACTTTATTTCATTTAACCACCACAAACTGTGTCTCAGCACCGGGGAAAGCATTACACCGAGAACGCATCATTCGTTATTCAGAGAGACACCTCATTTACATATTGTCTAAACGACAACACCAAGCCTGTGCAGGTTATCAAATTCATAATTACTGCTCCATTCGGGTACAAAAACAGCGTCATAAGGATTGCCATGCACACAAAGAAACAACCCAGTTTCACCGTTTATCCTATCGAAACCAATAAGGAAACTACATTAGCACGTGCAGACTTAAATCGGGCTGATGCAACGACTCTCTTCTGCAGTCCCAGAGCAATGCATACTAAAAAGATTAGGAGGGAGGCGGTCAGAGCGCGAGAGGCAGATAGATGAGACAGGAGAGGGGCTGAGGTGAAGGATGGAGAGGAGAGGGATGCAGGATGTGTACGCTCAGATCTGTAATGAGATCTGGGTGAGTCACACACACTTAGACTCACTGCACATCTGACTCGTACCATTTGCATGTATTAGCCAGAGCGCTGTTTTAAAAGTGCATCTAAAAGAGGTTAAATTGAAGGAGAATATTCAAAATGTACTTTTCTGAGCCTTTAACCAGGTTCTCTAACTATTTCCCCTTCTACCCACTCAAAGTTGTTTTGAAGAGTGATCCATGCATGCTTGAGTGTTTTGTTTAAGACAGCGTCGCTCACACTTTCCCCATGTTCTTCCAGTAAAAGTTCACTGTAATTCACTTTTGCTGGTAGATTTTATTCTTCTAATGTATGTCATATTCTGCTTTGTGTGCAGTGCAGTTTGGTGCAAATGTGGAAAATAAATGTACTGCTTTCTGTGAGCAATTTGGATTTCTAAACTAGATTATCTTTTATCATCCCCAATATGTCTTGTTAAAGGATTACCCATTGAGTTGTTCAGAAAGTTTTTATGCATACCCCTGAAACTGGATAAGCGAGAGACTCTATCACTAAGATCAATTACAGAAATAAATTATAGAAAAAATATTGTTTCTGGGAAGCCAGGTTGCTGTATAGAAAGTGTCCTGGTTTCAGTAGCTCATGGTGCAATGACTTTTGTAGCAGCGCACTAAACCCATTATACTATAAATGCTAGTATAATGACTAGCATTTCCTTTGTTCCTACACTTCCATGTTCCTTGTTATGAAGATGTTTGTTATTGTTCATCATTTTAAATTCAGCTATTATCATTCTTTATGACGCTCCCTGTTTATCTCGTCCCGCAGCCCTTTTCTCCACGCTATCATTCTCTTGCCCTTTTCCTTTTCTCATCACTTCTCCATCATTTTTCAGACGTTGTTATCATCCTCCTTCCGACTCTCCATCTATAGCACGTATCTGTTAGTTCTTACACTCTTGGTCATCGTTTCACTTTATTGCGCCTTATTTTACCCCAATTTATAACTTTGGAGGTAACGCATGAAAGCATGTATCTGTTTTTGGCACGCCCCCATATCTGAACGTCATTGTGAAGGTTAGCAGGCTGAGGTGGTGGAAGCTGGGGGTAAGGACTGGGTTTATAAATGGAAGTGGCGCAGGTTGAAGGTGGAAGACGATCTGCCCAATGAGGAATCACATGTTGTGTTTGCTGTCATGCAAAAATGCTAAATGTCTGGGTTTTGGCTCTAGAAATACTCTAAGTTTGAGTCTCGGCTGCGACAAGTTGCAGAATGTGTTCTTTGCTTCATTTAAAATAGAACCGGATACATAGTTAAATGGTAAAACAAGAGAAAGATGTCAACAAATAAGTCAAAGACAGGGCGAGTGTACTCAATTCAGGATTTAGAAAATACATTTTCTTCAAGCATTACCTTATATTTTTCATTTTTTTCAGTGAAGTATTGTATGCTGGAACATTCAAAGGCTGGTTTCAGAAGAGGCATCTGTGGAAATAGAAGATTAGTAGGAAGCGAATGATTGGATGCATGCGTCCGAGTTTGTGTACATAATTTGTTGTCGCCTGAACGTTAAAGAAAACAGCTTGAGTATAGTAGTGATGACATGGCGCTCCCCTCCTCTCATCTATTTTTACCGTTGGTACACCCCCACTGTCTGCCTCTCACTCTCCACGTCCTTGTATGTCTGCAGCCAGCTGTGTCTTCCAGCCATTACTAACCCCCCACCACCCATGCTCTCCCTCAGTGCCTCCCCCAGCCTCCTCCCGCATACCTCCCCCCTCTCTCCTCTGGCTGTCCCCATGACCACTAGGGGCTGTCACCAATAATGCTGATAATGGGCCCGTCCTCCATCAGGCTTTTCCATTACGCCAATGCGCCAAAATCACTCTCCCCTCTTTATCAGCGGTGAGATTAGCAAGCGGTTCATCTCCATAGCGTTTTCGCCCATAGCTACATTCAAACAGTGCAGCCTCAGCATTCTTTTTCCATTCTGTCTATGTAAACATCTTGTGCTGTGCTAAAAACCTGCGTCCCGCTTTATGAAAAGTTAGCGCACTGCTGCATAAGGCCGTGCCTTTACTTTTACCGTCCTCCTCTTACCTAACCCGCGCATGAACATAAAAACCCAGATCGATGAGAGTCTGCCAGCTGGGCTTGGATGTGGAAGACGTGGCCTTCAGATGCGCGGCAGAGGGACACAGAGCGGCGCGCCTTTGAGAAACTGGGCCACGGGTAGCGTGTCCCCTGTGTGTGCGCGGCGGTCAGAGAGAGCACATGTGATGCACAAGGCTAAATACGGGATATCTATTTTATAATTGACCCATATGTGTTACATAAGATTTCTATTTGTGAATAATGTCAGAATAGTGTTGCCTTTGACATGATTTTGCTGTTTGTACATTATATACATATTATCAGCCTTGAGTCTTTGATTTCTAGTTGAATAATACAGTAGTTCTTGTCATTTTCAAGCTTGACTCCAATTTGTTAGGTTAAAAGTATGGTTGTTGTGCTATAACTAATGATTACCCTAACCCTATCCCTTTTGAATGAATCACTACAAATTTTAGATTGTGAATGGCTTGTGAATAGGGGACTTGATGACAAAATATGCTTTTCATGAAAAAAATTACACATACACACATCCTGTGTCTTTTCATGGCTTGTTTTGAAGTCTATGATCCATGTCACAATTATTCGATTTGTAATTAAGATTTCCATTATCGCTGTAATAGCCATTTCAGTCTCAGCCTCAGTTTGGTCTCACAGTGCAAGCATCAGGCAAATCATTCATTTGATTTTGTATCACGGGCAAAAGCACCGTCTATGCATGATTAGATATACCTTCCATGCCTTTTCGGTTGTTTTGTTTTTACCTAGGCATGACAACAACGTTTCTGCTAAAACCACACACAGCCAATACATAAATGATCGGATTGCGTTATACCTGTCAGTTTTTTGTGTTTCTCTCCTTCATCCATTATCATCCTCTCTTCCTCCCAGCCACTCTTATTGATTGGACCATTCAATTTCCAGCTGTAATTCAACTATAGTGTCTCTCTTGAATTTCTCACTTGAATATGTAAATTAGTTGAATATTTTTGTCGTCATGGTAACGCCTCCATTCCAAAAACACAGCTTGAACTCAAGAGAGACACTGGCATTAGATCCCACATGAGAGTCAAGGTGAAGTCTGTGTGTGTGTGTGTGTGTGTGTGCGTGCGTGCGTGCGTGCGTTCGTGCGTGTGTGTGTGTGTGTGTGTGCGTGCGGCTTCTGACCCCCAGTGAAATGCAAGGCTTTTGTATGAACTGGTGCCCCCCGTCCACCAGGGCGACTGATGCATTTTCACTTTTAATGTGACCTTCGCGAGCGACTGAAAAAAACAAACAATTTCCTCTCTTTGTTTTTGCTTTCATGTTTATGCAGGTTTCTAATCGTGCCGACAGCAGAACGGCCTTGCGCCTCCTTTCAAAACGCACATAAAACATAACGTATGCAAATGTAATATATTCAGCAAGCGTCCTCTGTCTCTGTCACACACATCCTGCTGCGGCAGACGACGCACCAGTCTTACCAAAGAGAGTGCCGGTAATGTGCTTTCTCTCTCTCTAAACCTCCCTCTGTCCTTCTCTGGGCCTCTCACTGTTTAGTTGTTGCTTTGAGGACACGTTTAGGTCACTTTCATGTCACAACATTTATAAACAGCTGGGATTTGAGGCGATAGTGGTGATTTTTGGTCCTGTTTTTTGCAATACATAATAATATACATTCATAGGATTACAGAAGGTACAAATGCTAGATTTTTTCCACTGGATTTTTGAGTTTTCCTTGCCTATGCAGGACGGTCTAAAAACAGAACAAAACACATAGAGCCTTTTGTCCATTAGGGGCAGATAACCAATGTCCTTGAATATAGTTGATGAT
>JAPMNZ010812189.1:0-12606 GCA_029875035.1 Pomatoschistus microps | reverse complement strand
TTTTTTACACGGACGCACAGATTTTTATACATAGAATATCACTGTGATGTAGCCAGCATCAGCTTTAGGGGTAAAAAAAGCAAATGACTAAAGCAAAGCTCAGAAAGTGCAAGTCCCGTAATTCATTCGTAAATGTATGTTTGTAAATGTGGAATTCTGTGATTTTATTTTAAAAAGGACTGAGTAAAAACAAGTTCAATTCAAATGTATTTTATCCTGCAACAAGCTCTTTCACTTATCCGCGCTTCATTTTTGGCAATCTGCACCTAGAAATCTGGTTCCGCAAAACTGAAGATCAAATAACTCACTAAATTGGTCACGTGGATGATATTGGAGACTTTTCCACGTGGCGGCGACGGCTGTCTATTTGAGCGGATAGGGTCGTCAATCGTGACAGACACCCCGGACTTCTGCTGACTGATGGATCTGCGTACCAGGGTGTCGCTGGGAGAAACTACAAGACAATATCATGAAAAGTTAGAATTTAGAAAGTTAAGATAATGGTTTATGAGATACAATGGGTACAACTCTTCACCTTTCTTGGCCTCTCCAACCACAGGGGATGTTGAGGACTCTGTGGTCTCTTCAGAAACGCTACTTTTTCTTCTGTCTTTGGACACTCTGAGGGGCTTTTCTACATCTACTTTTTCACCTTCATTCTCCTCATTTCCTCCATTCTTTTGACCATCACTTGAAACTACCTGCAGATGACATGAATGGAATGATCAGTAACCAAGTATGAAGGAACGTGTGAGGCATTGGTCTTGCCTGTGTGACAGTGCGCTGAATCTTTAGCCCGTTGTCCGGGTCGTCGTGGGTGCTGTCCACAGTGTCTTCATCTCCAGAATACTGCAACTCCTCAGCAGGAAGATCCACCACAGCCTCTTGATTGACTTTGATGTCAGGGATTAAAGACTGGAGGAAGACATACATATTTGAGCAAAAACAAAATGATACAATAATACAAAGTTCAATGTATAATCATGGAACAAAAATTGTGAATCTTCAAAATCTACTGAATTTTAATGTAACGTTAAGTGAAAATCCAAGTAAAATTGTCAAGTATTAAATCATATCAAATACAAGTCAACATCTGGGAGAGAGATCCAACCCATAACGTCTCTGTTTCTAGGCTTTTTGAGAATATTTAATAGTCTAACAAAGATTAAAAAATATATATATGATGATCCTCCTTCTGTTTTAGTTCAATATGAAAACATATTTTGCATGGTGCATGTGGTCATCTGAAATACCTTGAGTGAGTCTGTGGTGATGCTGATGGAGGGCTTCTTCGCGGTGGTGGCTGTACTGGATCCCCATCTCCTCTTCCTCCCGGCATTAGCTGCGTCAGCATCACTCACTCCTTGTTCTGTGCTCACTGGGGACATCTTGCCTACAATTAAATCAGTGCAACAATTACAATACAATAGGGTATTTATGAAGTGGGTTTATGACCATCAACTAATCCAGCAGAGAAAATGGATGGGGAAAGTATATATACATCATTTTGTCTTTCTGCCAAGGTCCAGGAAAATCTGGAAGATTAGGTGGTCCAAGATGTTTTGAATATAAATGGAAGTGAAAGTCTTTGTGACAACAAAGATGACAAAACGTGACCATGTGATCAGATTTCAGCACGATAGCAATAGAGTAAAAGCCCTCCTAAACCTGATCTTTATGAAAGCTGTAGATGCGTCTATGGTAGAAATCTTCTGGGCCCAGAGGGTGCAGTACTGGAGTTTGGCCACAACATCAAGAGAGCAGGGACCGGCTGTATTCAGTTACTAACAAAGATCTCTGGTTCCAGCCGAGGAGAAATTACAAATCTGTATAACTTACTGGCCAAGGATATCTTGCGGGCAGCAAAAGCCTTCGGAGTTGTGCTCTGGAAAAAGAGAAAAACAGAACATACAGAAACCCCACGGGTGCGGGGCAAGATGAGAACCTGAAATTTCACACATTAGCAGATACGAGTGAAGCAGGAACAGTGAAGGAGGGAGGGTCAGGGGAGTAACAAGAGCCCTGGAGGTTCTTAGTTAACCATATCTGTGTTTACTGGTTGCTCAGATTCTGAGGAAACATTTCCGGTTTTCACCTCTACTCAAAGCTAAGATTAACGATTGGCTACACACTTTATCTGGAACAGTGTAAAATTCAGTCACATAAAATGTGTTAAATGGGTGATATATGCAAATGTATAATTTATCTACTTTTGTACTATTTAGGACAGTACAGCACTGAGCCAGAGTCTGAACCAAACCCTATAGACCCCAACGTCAGTATCAGGAAGGTTATGTGATGTCACGGTCAGCAGAGTCTAAGCAGGGTTCAATAGAAACAACTAACTCTTATTTGTTATTAAAAAACATGTGTTACCAAAGATACAAAATCCTCCTCCTATTGAATTGGTAAAAGAATGTCGGTCCGAACCTTAAACGGTAAATCGGAACTGGCAGCCAATTAATTTCAAGAAAAGATAGATACAAAATGTTCTTGCATTATGCTACATTTTGTTAATATTTTACTTGTAGGAGTAGGTGAAATCAATGAGCAGAGGTGAAAAGCCTCAATGCATGTCTCAAGACCTGTTGGTATTGTAATGATAAAATGTATCTTTAAAATTTGTATGAACCCCAAATTGTAAAAAACAAGTTGGCTATGGGGGACTTTTGTATGTGTAAAGAGGACTTTAGAAAACAATTAAATTGTTCACAGCATAATCCTATTTGAATGTATATTATAGGAATAAGTCATATCGTGGTACCATTAACACCTGATTCCTTACTGGCTCGACTATGGCACACCGCACGTCATTGTGCACTGTATCTAGGCAACATGGATCCAATCAGTCAAGGCAGAGGAATGGGCAGGGCTTGTTTGAGTGTGCAGAATGGTCAGCAGACAGGAACTGATCTCTTGATTTGACTTTCAGCGGGGGTCAGTATTTCTGATTGATTGTTGGTCTATGAGTCCCTTTTAAGTCTTTTGGAAAAGCAGGCGTGCACTTCCATGACATGAAACAAACATGGCAGAAAAAATCCAGATGAATGTCCGGAATTTAAAAGTCTGTGGGAGGTTCTTTTCCACACTCCATTAAGAGAAAAATTAGGATTATAATCCATGCAAAATTGCCAGCTTTTCTTTTCATCTTGCACAATCATGAGTTCACAATTTCTGGCTGGCATTGATAAAATCAGAGGGGGGAAAATTCTGAATCACAATCCAGAGCGAGGAGACAACTTTAGAAAAAGTTCATCAGCAGTTCATCATTTGTTCATTGGCAATGAGTCCAAGTCTTTAGAAGATCATAACAAAACATGGCCAGCTTTTAAAATGAAGACAAGTCAGGCCAATCTACGGAGCTTGGATCTTTAGACGTGTCATTGTTCTTGTTGGGGAGAAAAGTCCATTTTGATCCAAAAATAGGTTTAACATTTTCATCGCATCTTATTGCAGTCTTGTCCTTAATCCATCACACCTACAGAGGGCAGCATTGCTTTAAAGCAAAGTTCCAGAAAAGGTATGCAGCCCAGCATGTGAACAGTAGAGGCCTTTGATGGAATTGTCCTTGGCCATAATAGTTCAGTTCAGAAAAGGCTGGCATGGCTGGGATTCTGTGACAACTGTGTGCTGCTGCAGCTGCCTTAGTGGGCCCTGTAGCTGCTGATGCTGGTGTGACGAGAGCTGCGCGTCCTGCTGGTTCAGCGTTTCACAGACAGACTCAGGGCCTAAACTCAGGTCCCAGCGCTGCGCTCAGGCTTAGCGAGATTGTAGGAGTAGGAAGAGGAGTGGAGGAGGTGATCGTGTTGGTGGTGATGGTAGAAGTAGTACGCAGCAGGTACCATTAGGGGCAATGGAAGAGGCATGGGCACCTTCATAACAAAGCAATCAGTGGGGTTTTAAACAGCAGTCACACCATAAAATATATAGTGAGAGGTGTTCATGAAGGGATACAAAAGCCAGAGGGAGGATAGGGATAAAGAAGGCAGATAGTGAACAAGACAAAGTGAATTCAGAAAGACAGCAGTGTATACAAATCTAATGATCAAACAAATGACTGTGTGAGGGCAATACTACAAATGCAAACTGCAAAGGATGACCAACCATGCACACACACACACAGGCACTTTCAGCAGCATCAATCTCACTTCTTCAAGGATCTCGGGTTTTGGGATTATACTTTGGCAGAGTCTCTTTGGCATGAACTCAAATGTAGTGTACGCCTCACATTTTGTGTGTTTTTTTACACGAATTTCAAAAGTAAATATTATTGCTGTATAGTACAAGATTTCTACAAGACATGTAAAAAAGTCTTATGATGTGCAAAAAGGTGACAATGTCTCAACTTCTGTATAGTGTTAGAGATAATATTGCCTTAAACTTGTAATGCACTTTACAGGTTTGTCACTCACCCCACACTAGTGATGGAAGCAATGTTGCTTCATCCACCACAGATTCCCACCTCACCTCACGTCAAACAATGGTTTCTTTTACAGTTTTTTTAACAATAACTTAAATTAAAGAGGGTAATCTTGTGCAAATCAACTGCAAGAGCTTTCACTCAAGTTAAAATGGTCTTCATCCATTGTCTTAAATGATTATCCTGCATTGAATACGCCATTAGCTTCAACAAGCCACATTTACAGAACTCGGACACGCCCACTGTGACATTCTGACTATACAGATTTTTTTAAAGAAGGATGTGTGAGGAACAGTGGTTTTCTGGGGGAAAAACGAGCTCATTTTGACAAAGTTGTAAAAGATTTTCACTGTCACAAAAAGTATAATTTTGAGAACCAGACATTACAGCAATGTTTTGACAGATGATTATACATTTTGGGGGCTCTGATGTAGGATTCAGCAGCGCTTTGAAACCAATTTGGCAGCGAGCTTGATTCTGAACTATCTTAAGATGACGTTTTAGACAAGTGATGCAAAGGTGACGTAAATTATAACTTTTTCTGGAGCATATAAAAGCAGAACAGGGATATCAATAGGTGCAGGATCTTGTGTGTCTGAGATCAATAGGCATGAAGAAGAAGAAGAGACAGAGGCTTGTTGAAAGATAAATGAGGCCTTTTGTGTTTACATGTTTCTGAAATAGGTGCACGTTGCAGGTTTTCTAGTGGAGGGTCAAGGAGGAATATTCCACTGTATGGCATAAACTTATCTTCACTTTAAATTAGTAACTTCCTTGTGGCCATAATGATTGTCATTAGATTTGTTGCAAAATGTTTCTTCCCCACAGAGAATCCACCCACTCAAAACTACATAGTGCCCCTTTAATGAAACCAGCTCATTCTTATGGTACATACACATAATCGTAGCTAATGTGAGTGCCTGTTACTGTCATGTAGCAGATGGCAGTGAAAAGTGAAAATCTAGCAATATCAGGACTCAACTTTCCTTTGCACAGTGAAAAAGAGTATGGTTTGTGAGATGAATTGAAATGAGCTCTTTAGCATGATTTAAAATGAAGATAAATAGTGAATTGATTTAAGTTTATTGAGGTGTCAATTTTCAGCACAACCCAATAACCTTTCCAACACATTAAATGTAAATACTGCATTTTGGGGTTTTTTCAGAGGTGATAAAAAACAATGATCAACCAATCTTGAGAACCATTAGGGTTGGTGCAAATGATTGGGCTGTATTGTTTGTTGATTCCTCAATGGGTTAAATAAAAACATGCAAAGATATAGGAGGAGGCCACTTATTAGTGAGAGACTGGACAAACATCTGAACATCCCGCCCCCAGAGTGGACTTACCTCCTCCACATGACCCTCACTGTTCTCTGGCTCTGCCCCGGAAGCTTCAGGCAAAGCCATGGAGCTCTCAGAGTCTGGCTCCTCTTCAGTGATGGCAGCTGCACTCGGCTCCGATACCTCACTATAGAACAAAACAAGCGAGACAAACATTTTTTATCAATTCTAGGTTCTGATGTTTCTTAGTAAGTAACATGACCACTCTGTTTTTCTTCATCTTGTATCTTTAGAACTAACAATAATGAATATGATGTGCGGGACAAGCAAAGATGGGGGGGAAACGGTGAAGGAGGACCAGTGATCTGGGTCACTCTTTACTATAAATACCTCTGTAGCGAACTGACACCCAGGGTCAACAACAGTCCATCTCGTCATAATTCAAAAGGAAATGACTGATTATGTAGATGTGGTCTCATCCATGATGTTGATGCACAGAAGAGAAAGAGGAATCCCATTCATTTAACTTTGATAGTATTGCACAAAGAGCAAATAATATAACTAGTAATCTTTGCCATATGAAACAGTTCTTGAAAACCATTAGTGGAAACGTAGTATATCTAAATGAGGCAACTGCATTCTTCTGCCATCTCATATTTGTTAATGGGGAAACAGGTGAGCTGAGTCTCCTTCCCTCCTTCCTACGTTAAGGTGTAGCAAATTCACACTCTACTTGTGAACCAAATAAAAATGAATATCGGTTAAAAAAAACAACAACAAAAAACCGAATACTTAAACAAATTACTTTTTTTTTTACAATGTCACAGGGATCTATGAGCTTTGACTTCGAATACACATTAGAAGTTTAAGGTGAACAGAAAACGTTCACAAAGAAAAAAGTACATCTAGTCTCCTCCCAGGGGGACTCGATGGGGTTTGATATCATAGCATAGGGACCATTCACACTATTGAACAACAGCTGTCTTCTTTAATGATTCCCCATGAGAACAGGGAGATCATAGGAGCTAAAGCCAGCCACGCAAATGAAAAATACAAATATACCATATTTTCAATGAAACATATTTGGCGATTGTGAAAGTAGCAATGTCTACAACAAGCTGATTTTTCAGCCACCTGTGTGAAGTGGTCCTTCCACATTTTGATACAGTAATGATGGAGACTGATGTACGGTGGTACTTATTAATTATGCTGCGGCAAATGTGGTGATAAATAAGGAATAAGAAAGATTATGTCCATCCAAAACTCTTCCCTTGGCCATTGCCACCAACAAAAGGCTTCTGACTCGCGCACCTCACATGGACGAGCGTGTAATGTTCTCACTCACATTCAGACATAGCCTAATGTTATAACGACAAGATACTGCTAGCCCACTCGTGGATAACCTACAAGTAGCTGCCATCTTGTATGTAATGTCGAGACCACCGGAGAACGCAAGCCATTGCGATTTAGCAAAGGTAGAGACTGCTTGATGAAGCCTTGTGCCGCCTTCAGGCGTTCATTCTTACCCGTTCTTGTTGCCTTCGGACAGCATAACGCCGACGGGGAAGGACACCGTACAAGGAAATGTCCTCTTCACGACAGTGACTTTGGACACTTGTGGGTTAAAATCGTGAACGGATTTGTGAAAAAAAAAAAATCCAGTCACGTTTGTGTCTGCTGCTGTTTCGCGTCCACTGCGTCGGTTTCAGAGAAGCAGCGCATGCACGTCGGCCATGTTAGTTTGCCGGGACCAGAGCACCGGAGTCACGTTTCCTACACTGTAAAACCAGTTCCGCATTATGATTTTCAATATAAAAGCACAAAACTATTGATAAATAACGGGGAAATCAATTGGGGGTGACCTATTTTATCTAAAATATCATGTATCAACAGTCTATGAGTTATAATAGTTCTACAAATCAATGAAGTTACACGATACAAGTTGTATGTTATTACACTTTTTTTTCAAAATGCAAGAAATGATAATATTTTGAAATGTGAAATCTTTGAAATTTGCCCATGGACCAGCCTTTTACCCAACTATGCAAGACCTCAAATGACCATCATCCTGACGGTGGTTATGGCCATGTAAAAAGTAAGGTATGTTGCTATAATATATTCCACAACGCCAAGCATCCAAATATGCATTCTTTTAACAAAGAAATACATCTGAAGTTACTGACAAGAGACATTTTGATAAATCCAAGATACACAATTCCAAACGTAGTTTCAGTGAATAGAGCTAATCAGGAGAGAGCCAGAGTAATAATTGCGAAGGTGGTGGACCACGTTGTGGCCAATTCCTCTTCGTAAAACTGCATTTTTTATACAAAAATTAAATGCATTCCATACACATTCCTCACATAATAGAACATGCAGTACATTAGCCACAGTTAATTGCAATTATCCAATTGAAATAACACAAATTAAGCCCCACGGTGTTATGACTCATTCAGGACACAAGTAATGGGTACATTTTATGTTATGATGAAAAAAAAAACATTTTTGTCCGAAAAAATAATCCAGGGGACTGATTTTAAACGTTTTCTTGGTGCAGTCTCTGCACTACATGAGGCACAACTCACATAGAAAAGTGATAATTATGGCATTATTCTTTTACGTAAAAAAACCCTTCTGAGCGTGCGCTTTGTCTGTATCACCAGAGACAGTACTCTTCAGAGGGCCGCTGCTTTATATTGCCCAAAAGTCTGTACATTGTACTTCTTATCATTTAAAATAAATAGTTCCATAACTATATCTATATATTGCTTTGAAATATAAAAGCTTGTACATTTGTACTTTGACTAAAGTATGGGAATTACTTTAATACTTGACGTCAGTATCTATTCTAATACAGGTCAAGACTACTACTTTTGCCACCCCACAGCCATGCCAAACAGTTCATACTGCCGTGTCTAAGAATTCAGTTAGGTACACAGGTCAAAAGCCTTGAAGGGTCACACTCTGGAGCCATGTGTCACAAAGCCGTGGACATACCTCTTTCGATGGGGTTCTCCTACAATCGCGTACTCCCTCTGCCGTTGGTGTGCCTCCTGGGCTCATAAATGTTTATGTTATTAAAAACCCTTTTGCAATACTGCAAGTCATAAATGATTTGAATGTTACACACCTTGAGGTGCCTTGGTTTGTTCATCTTTTCAGATGATGAAGGTGAAGACGAGTCAGAATCTGATGATGAATCAGAATCGTGGGATTCAGCCATCACTTTAGCAGAGCTGGTGTCTGGTGCCTCCTGTCGTGTAAACAATTGTTTCCTTTTCCTCATATCTTCTATGTTCTCCTTTTCATTACACTCTTTCTGTTCACTTTCTGATGCTTTTCTTTCCTTATTTTTGTCAACATTGTGTTTTTCTTTCTCGTCTTCATTCATTCTCTTATCTTTTCTCTCCATATCCAACTTGTGCAGTGAAGATTTATTGACAGCACTATCAGATCTGGCTGGAGTTTGGGACTCTGACATGATGGCAGTTGAGGTGGACTGTGCCTCATCCCGTGCCTGTTCTGACTCCATCTTGTGGACCAGGAGAGAGAGGGGGCCAGGCCGCCGCTTTGCAGGAGGCTCAGGGCTACTGGAACGTGAGCTGGTGTCAGAGTCCTGCCTTTGCATAGCGGCTGAAGGAGGAGCGTCCACCTTGGGTCGTTCTCCTGGCGGCTGATCTGCATCTGGGGGACTCTGCTTTGGAGTATCCGGGAGTGGGAACAAGTTTGGAGGAGGAGAAGGAGGAGGGGTCGGATGTCGTAACTGGAGTGGGCTTTGAATCTGAGGAGGAGGAATATATTGTGGAGGCTGAAGCTTTCGTTTGGATCTAACAGACGCTGCAGAAACACTTGGGGGCTGGGGCTGTGGTTCCACTCTGCTGCTTCTGCGAGATGCAGCAGGACCCCAGTCATCGTCATCACTGTTATCATCACTTCCATCTCCTTCCTCACTGTCTTCACAAGCTGCTGCAGCCATCTCTGTAGAGCGACTTGGGCGCAGTACAGGGGGCGTTGATTCACTCGGTGCTGTGTTTGCTTTCTCTTGTATCTGGGGCACAGCAGGAGGAACTCCTTGGAAACCAGGCTCCCCAAGCACACGGACTGACAGAGAGGCCACAGCACGTGGAGGAGAAGGTGCTGCAGGAGGCTCCTTTTGCCCTTGGTAAAAATGCTGAATTTTAGGTCTTGGAGGGTCCATTCCATGTATGCCATCTTCAGATCCCAGAGCGGAACCAAAAGCAATCAGTCCCTGACCAAACGATTCCCCCACTTGATCATCTTCTGTCCTTATCTAAGAAAAGGTTAAAAAGTAGGATGGTATCAGATTAATAACCTGAATAAAATTTACTTAGAGATGGGATTATATGCCCTGTGCTATATTACTAATGACATAATTATGTAATTATTCTTATTTCATAAATAATTTGTTAATTGTTTAAAACAAATATCTACCTTTGAGTCATAGGCAGGGGTTTCTTTATCTTCTCCAGTATGACATTCTGTAACAAAAACATGCCCATACATGTCAAAAAGTGTGTAAAAAGTGAACAGAATATGTTATTATTTTATAAAGTTCTTGTACCATCACCCTCCTCTTCGTCTTCCTCCTCCAGCTGAGCCTCTCGTTTTTGTTTCTGTCGGAGAAGCTCCTGTTGTTTGGCCAGATACTGTTTTATAAAGCTGTTCTGGCTCATCTCCTCTCCGATCTATGGATCAAAAATAAAAATCACCTTTCAGATCTCGGTCAAGTTATTATTGATAGAAAGAAAATCCTCCAACCTGAGAATTGGGTTGTATCCCTCCATGAGAAGAAGATTTCTGAAGGTTTTCCAACATAAGAGCCTGTGGAAAATGAAAAATACAAATGATGCTTAACTCAATCACACTCCTTAAAATGCAAAATGAGTTTCTACCATAAAAGCACTAGCAACTATGATCACTAAAGGTCAGTTATTACTGATAACTACATTCAACACTTTTGAATGCACATTTGTATATTTCGAATCTTAAAATCACCATTGTGTTGATATATCAAGCGCGTTGATACCTTTAACTCGACTCGTCCAGAAGCACATTTGCTTATTCCGCCTTCCAAACAAATTCTCTAACCATAACCAAACTGTGATTCGAGACCAGCCTCTACATTGGCGTAATGAAGAACACTTTTGATGGCCATTAGCGATTCATACCAAATCTTTATTATGTTAGTTAATTTTTTTGACCTGTAGAGGGTTAGATACTGAACCCACACGCTGTTAAGCTTCATTTGGGTTAACTCTATTGATTTACCTTCTTTAGAGTTACTGTGAGTGAGCATAAAGTAGAATAACACATGTTTAGTAGGCATCACAATGTGTAACAGCTCGACTAGTGAGTTAATAAACGTTAACACAGACATTATACTGTTATAACAAACTACAGCGCTATTGATCCGCGTACAAAACATCAAGTTACTCTCACCCGTAGCTAACCGTACAAAAAGCAAAATCATATGTAACCCCCTCAATAATGATAACGGCGCATGTGAATTGTGTTTACTTGGAGAAGCGGTGCTGGTAGAGAGCGCGTCTGTCCGTACCACAGACTGTACACTGTGTGCGCAGTTTACTCAGTAGCACAGGCCTACGCGATTTGACAGGTGCACATTACAGACAGACCGTGCGAAACATGTCACTGTTATTACCACTCAATACGCTAGTAATGCATTAAACAGTCGAGTGGTGCTTTCGTTCAAAGGACAAACTTAAGCGTTAGTGAGATGGCACACATTTACCAATTTGTGTATTCCCGCTTCAAGCTTATCACACTGGCTTCAAGCGTTAACCCCCTACGTCTATTGCCATCTGCTAAACTTAGCAAGACTCGATAGAGGTCCATTTATGAGCAAAAACTTACTCCTTTTAGTCGCTTCATAAGTGCATTTTTCTGTCCAGTTTTGGGGAGATTTCTTTGCTCTAGTGCAGCTTTTAGATCCGCTACACGAAGCGATTGTAGAGGTTTCCCATCAAGCGTAATATCGTCGTCCGCCATTTTGCTAACGGCTTGTCCGAGACGTAGCTGGGATGCCCGACGTAATGACTCGGTATTTTCCGGATAGACTCGGCTTTTTCCGAGTCCTGCTTGTAAAATGAAACACAAAACAATCACATTTGTTTATTGCGAAAATGCATTGTGCAATTTTAATCAAAGCAAGATTTGTATGTAGTGCTCAGATCTGCTTCACTGTAACAAAAAGTCTCTTGTTGGTAACAAAATGGTTTACAAAATCTTACAAAATAAAAAATAGAACAAAAACTGTATTCTCAAAAATGTTTTTCGTTTTAGGTTTTTGTAACCTAATATATAGAAAATTTAAACAAATCAAAGCCATGCATACAGTTCGCAAACTCCCCACATGAATTCTACAGCACAAATGGCAGTTATGTTGCAATTCAACATGTCATAAAGTAATACTTGATTACAACACTAGGTGGCACAACATAGTAAAAAGTAACAAAATAGCATGGCAATAGTCATTTGCTTAACCTAAAAATCAATAAATAACATGTACATGGATCCAACATCCCAACAATGTGTAGTTATGTTATATGTCTAAATCTGTAAATAATCTGTTGAACCCAAACCAGCAAAATTAGGAATTCGGCGAGACATGTTCAAACAGCCAAACTGGGGAGACAGGTTTCTTATTCATTATGAAGCCTTGGACAGGATCGTGGGAAAATAACAGGATCACGAATGTCTGTCACTGGTTATATTCATTGTAATGAATTGAGGTTATAACAGCAATATCACTCTGTACTTCACAAACCTTCACATGCCAAATGGCCAAATGTGTAACATAAACATGGATCTCTTAAATTCTGGGCAAATATAAAATTAAGGAATTTGGAAAAGGCCATTCAA
>JAPMNZ010812086.1:0-17427 GCA_029875035.1 Pomatoschistus microps | reverse complement strand
ACTACTAAGGTAAGGTGCACTTTATTAATCCCCGTGCATGTTTTTGGTGGTAGGGGAAACCGGAGTACGCGGAGGAAACCTACGCAGGCACGGGGAGAACATGCAAACTCCACTCAGAAAGACTCTGCTCAGACCTGGATTCGAACCCAGGACCTTCTTGCTGAAGCCACCGTGCTATTTCAACTATTACCATTACTACTGTTACTAGTACTATCACAACTACTTCCACTATTATTATTACTACTGCTACTACTGCTACTGCTGCTAAAACAACAACAATTCAACTATTACTATTACCACTGCTACTACCACTACTTCTATTACCACCACTACCACTACTACTACTACTACTACTACTACTACTATGTGAGTGAGGAGGACAGAGGGTGTTTTATTGTGACGCGCCCGGGCGGAAGTGGCGTCTGTCCCGCTCGGCGCTTGACAGTGGCGGCTGGCTCATGATTTGCTTACTTGGAGCAGGAGTGAGTTTGGAGCGCGTACTGTGAAATGTGTAAGCATGATGTTGCCTGGATAATCAGCGGAGGACGAGAAGAGTGGAGGTAGGAACAACTGTCACTGCGGCGCACTTTTATTCACACCAGGATCTCATTCACACCGCTCGGGTTTACAGGGAACTAACATTTTAACTCGGGTCATTCGGGTGCGTGAACTAGAATGACTTTTCAGTGCGTGTCTGTTGATTCCAAAATGCATTCGCCTATACTTTTCGGGAGATTAAAGGGTTGGGAACATATTAACGGAACATGAAATTGTCAGGAGTCATTTGAAACTAATTGTCCGAAATTAGAGAGGAATGCACGTATTTTTTTGGGAAATGTCTCTTTGCAGACAACAGGCGGTTTGTCATTGCCCGAGCAGACAAGGGGCTGCATGCGCGTGTCGTGAAGGTTAATTTGAAGTGTTTGGATTTTCGTGGCTTTTATCTCATCTTATTTCATCTTATTTCATGTGCACCTGATGCGCACAGATGGGAGACTGGAGTTCACCCGCAGTCGGCAGCCACGAGACTTAGACATATATAAAGCCGTTTTGTACAATCCACAGCGTTTATAATGACACATAAATCCCTCTGACAGACTCGTCTCCGCGACACTACCCCCATCCATTACCACACGCTCATCAATTAAATACTTTGATAACTTATTTAGGGATTTTTAGCAGAGCGATTTAATTGTCTTTAACGCGTCTAATCACGAAGACGCACAGCCTAAATGAACTAATGAGCCTCGGGGGCGCTGGTAATAGCGGGCCTACCTGTTGAGTGCAGACGTGTGTGAGGCGCTTGATAAATGGAAGCGTCACCTCTCAGTATGCAGACGTTATTACAGCGACGTGACCGCGCGCAACGAAATCACCTCCAGTGGAAACTGTTGCTCTGCGCGCATCGACCAGCCCTGTCTGCCCGCTCTTTAGTTCACACACACAGGCCGACACATAAAAGTCATGGAGTAAAACTAAGTTAACTGCTATTTTAGAACTTACAAATTCATACATTTTTTTCTTTTGATGTGCTGAGCTGTGTGTAATTAAATGTGTTTGTGTCACAATGTAACTGAGACAGGTGCTAATGATCCAGTGATCCTGCACAAGCCACAGACCACAGACAGCTGAGGCCAACAGAACCAGGAGGACAGCACCTGATGCGTGGCTCAAGCCAGGGCTCTGACAAACATGGGTGTTCTCCAGCTCCATAATCCTTCTCACTCCTGCACTTTGCTGCACCGGGCCAACCAGATGCGTCTCACAGGTACCCTGTGTGATGTCATCATCACAGTGGATGGTCAGGAGTTCCCAGCGCACCGCACGGTCCTGGCCTGCACCAGCAAGATGTTTGAGATCCTGTTCCATCGGAGCAGCCTGCGGTACGCTCTGGACTTCCTGTCCCCCAAGACCTTCCAGCAGATCCTGGAGTATGCATACACAGCCTCTCTGCAGGCCACCGCCGAAGACCTGGATGACCTTCTGTACGCGGCAGAGATACTGGAGATAGAGTATCTAGAAGAGCAGTGCCTCAAGGTGCTTGAGACCATCCAGCACGAGGAGAGCCATGACGTAGCACTGAAAAATCACAGTCCAACAGACCATAGTGAGCCACGTGCCCGCCACTGGCGACAAATGCTAATATCAAAAAAGAATTCCATACAAGATGGGCCTGCGCGCACCAACTCCTCTGTCTTGCACCAGCTGGCTCTATACCACATGAGCGACAGAAGCCCCACTCACATGGAGCAGAACAACACACCACTCAGCCCCAAACTGCTTCAAGAGAGGGCTCTCAAGAGTAGCCACAACTCCCCCTCAGAGCTGTCCCAGGTTACCTCTCTGGACCCCGACAGCATCAAGTGTGAGAGCATGCAGGTGGACGAGTCTGAGGGCCACGGCCGGCCTTCCAGCCCAGACCAGGGCAGCTGTGTGTCTGAGCAGCCTCAGGAGGACGGGCCCGGGACGCCTCTGAGGGGCAGCGTCATCACCAGTGCCCGAGAGCTGCACTCCAGCCCTGAGCATGGAGGGGCAGTGGGCAACGCTCTGGACTCTTTCCCTGGGATCGGAGACAAACATATGAGCTCTATTTATTCCATGAGTGCCAACCACACAGGGGACGGGATGATGCCAATGTCATTAGCCCCACCCTTGGGTGTCTCACTGGACCCAAGGGCCTACGGTGGCCTGTTGCACCAAGGTCTGCTCCACCGAGAACTCCTGAATCGACTGGGCCAGTTTGCAGCAGGCATGAGGCAGGAGGGGCAGAGCCAAGGCCAGTGCTGCGGAGAGTGTGGACTTCAGCTGCACAGTCGTCAGGCCATGGAGCAGCACAGGTAACTCACTCTGACCCTGAGGAGGGCTGTGGTCCATCACCAAACTCATGTGACACACTCATTCATGCACACACTGTTGAGTTTGACTTTAACTTTAACTCACATTTTATATCCAGGAACATTTCAAACATAACATTTATTAAAACATTAACAACTTGCATGTTATCACTTTTTAATTTATTTCTATTTATCCAAGCTTATCATTATTTTTAGATGTATTTATGTATTTATACCCAAATACGATATTTGTCTATAATAAAATAATAAAACTGTCATTATTAAATACAAGTAATCTCTGAAAAACCTGCAAACATATTTATACTGACAACACACCTAAAGAATTGTGTCTTTGTGAGAGATTGGACGTAAATAACATTAGTGTCACGTAATGCTGTTATGGGGCGTACTTTTAAATTGGGTTTGATTATTTGTGCTGAAGCGTGCCTCACACAACAGGCTGTCTCCCAGACTATTTGATATGCATTCCTTTGCATCAGCCGAGAGAAGGCGCTCAGCAGGGACCGGCTGGACGCTCCAGCTTGATGATGGATAACTTCTGCCTCCAAACCCGCTGTGTTGTTTTGTTTATTTCTCTTTTATTTATGGCTCTGACAGATGAGATTTTGTCATTGTACACAAAAAAAACTTAGCCAAGCACACAGACTGGCCTCAATGACAGCTCTAATTATCTTGATTTTAGATGGTAATAATTGCAATGGTTTGGCAGCGTTTTACTCATCGCTAATCATTACAAACAAAACAGCCTTTGAGTGGTGGGTCTGGACGTGAAGCAGAGCCATCATTAGTGCCGTGCTGCAGCCTGTAGTGCCCCCTGTAGGGTCTGAGTGACACGAGCCCTCTCTGGAGCTGTGGCTCAAGTGCTCAGCCTCCCAACGTCCTGTGAGGTATTTACAGCGGCGTGTGCCTCTTGCTCAGTCACACGCGCCCCATGTCCTCAGGTCCAAAAGGAGGCTCTCGCTGCCTCTGCTTGGGGATGTCAGGGAGCCGGTTGCGTGGAACCAGGTCACTGAGCATTCACCTGGTCTGCGTGCTGACATTTGAGAGTAGTTTGAGGACACGCCATTACTCTTGGAATAGGAATGCGGCAGCCAAGGAGGAGCAAATTAAAGCTGGGGTGTCTGACTTTGTCTCTCATACACGTCATTTATTGTGTGTCTTGTAAAAGGTAGCAGTTCGTGAACCAATCAGATCACGACATGCCGTTTTTTCGTCGTTATATTCTGCATATTTGTAAGAAAGAACCGTATTCTATGCTTTGGGGGGTTTTTTTGTCGGAAAAAAGCTGAGCTAAACTTGTGTCAGAGGCCAAACAGATATGCATGTGAAACAAACTGGTAATAGTAGTTTTGAGAGCAAAAACACTAGTTACATGGGTTGTATAAGTATAATTTTTTGTAGCATGAAAGTAAGGTACCTCAGCTTTAAAAAACTGTTTAATTGATACAAATTTAAAGCCAAATATCACAAGAACTATTATCAGACAATGTGTGATCCCTATTTACTAAAATATGTTAACAAGGAATGAAGCAAAGGGTCGTTTTCCCCCTGATGTTGTGCTAATGTAGTGTCATGTGTGCTATAAAAGCTCCCTATACTCAGTTATTTTGAACACGTCTGTTTTTAGGTCATTTGTCTGTTAGTGGGGTGATCTAAGGATAACAGTGCAGATGCCATGCGTGCTCGGATGTGTGTGATATGATATGATAGGTTTTGCCGGCAGAGCTCCAGCGAATCATCTTCTTTTCACTGCAGTTACAAGGGAAGCGTATATGCGTGTTTAGCTCAGATGTAATTTTGCATGCATTGTGTGTGATGTGTGTGCGCTGTCTTGCAACGCTGGCGGGTGGAGGCACGCGTTTGTCGGCACTCTGAAATTAGCCAGATATCCTATTGTCTGTGTTCTTTTATCATTCATGCCTTGTGATTCACAACTCCAAAGGCCTCTTATACTAATGATGCTGCATTCAGTGAGGGATTCTAGCCTGCATTAAAACATGCACCTCTTGTTACGAGGACAAAGATGCTTCAGGATTCTAACCTGACAGATGAAGAGCACGCAGACTTTTTATCATTCTGGGTGTGTTTCTGATAACACTTTCACGTTGGTGTTGTGTCTGTCCACAGGAGGCTGCACTCTGAGGAGAAGGGCCACGGCTGTGAGTTCTGTGGTAAACACTTTCAGGACAGCATGCGGCTCAGGATGCACATGCTGTCTCATACAGGTACACACTTCTCACACAATCCCCCGCTTATTAAGTCTCTCAATAGTGCTGCCTTTCACATGCACCTGTTCCATACCAGTGGCCCCTCCCCTCCCGCTTCCAGTTAGTGCTGCTCCGAATACTTGGATCATGCTTTCTGTTCATGCTTAGGCCTGTGCACCTCCCTCCTGCCTTTCGTTGCAGCCTCTTGCTTGAATCGTTCCAGTTTTTTTGTTTTTTTGGAGACTTTGGCGGTGGGCCAGCCCGGCCCCTTCTGAGTGATGACATCATGAGCTGCCGGCAGGCCTGGGTGTTCTGCCAGTGTTCCGAAGCGTGTGTGATGGCTCGCTCGCAGATGTGTGTCCAGGAACACACTGTACCCAAATGCAGACTTAATCAGACCTGACTGCTCTCCCAGCTACTTTATCCAAAATAAAGAGAGAGGAGCAAGGGGGGTGAGGGGGGCCTAAAAATGAAACTATAACAGAAGATGAATCCACAGTAGCAATATGTACAGACAAGGCCAGGTCCCTGTCCTGTCTGCTTCGGTGACAGTGTTTGGAAATGACATGTCTGCTGACAGATAAAAGAGAGCCTGTTTCTTTAAACTCAGCTTAAAGCGCTTCACCTGAGTCGGCCCTACTTCAGTATCCTCCGTAACCCTAACCACACTTCTAGCCTTTCCTCTCACACCTCAGCATCACGCTCAATGCTTCAATCGCCTCTGACATGTAACAGCAGCATCTTTAACCTTCTTTGATTTTTTGCATAAAGTCACAATCCTGATATGTCACCCCTTAATACTACAAAGAAAGATGTGTATCTCATTTCTTTGTCACTGTGTATTTTGGTATAGCAGCCTTAGATCCCGCTGGTTGCTAAGGAGCGAGTGCTCCACCGCTCTAATGGGCTGATTTGGTATTCAGCTCGATGCTGGCTCTTATTTTGGTATGCCAGACAAAGTGTTTTGATGGAGGACGATTGCAGCCGCGTCTGGAGACAGTTTGATGGTTTATGGATGAGAGCACACTCCGTGCCTTTGACTGCACAAGACAATGCACTATGTTCTCTTCTTTCCTTATCACAGAATCACACACAGCACAACATACCACACTGGACAGCGCCACACAACATCAGCATCTACACACTTGTATTTTTATTAATATATCAAACCATTTGCCACCAAGTTTTATATTTGACTGTGTAACAAAACACAGGCCTCCAAACAGTAACTGTTTGTTTTCAGAAATGGTTGTTTTTAAAAATGAACAGATTGGGGCTTTTTATTATTTGTGCAGCACAGGGAACAGTGGCACACTGTCTGTGTACAGCGCTAGAGTTGAAAGAGGACCACATTTAGGCTGTAGTGCTCAGAGTTCCCAAAGCTTGTGGGTGTTTTAATGAGTCATTTTAACTTCATTTAAAGCCAGCTGAGCAGAAAATAGATCAGTGAATGAGCCCTGGGCCAGTATGGATCTGCAACCGATTTACATCTCTGTGAGAGCCAGCCCACATCCCACAGCTGTGTGTGTGTTCAGGTGTGAGGAGCACACTGTCTTCATCAGAATAGACAAGGGCATTCCAGAGGTGAGCCACGAGGTGCCGGTCCGCTGGCTGCAGTGGGATTTGAGCTGTTGACTCTCAGTATCTGTGATAAAGAGCATGCTGCAGGCGAAGTCTGCAGACAGAACCACAGACAGAACAGGAGGTTCTTCCCTGGCCTTGGAGCGACCGCTCTCAGCCCTCACTGGCCTGACGGCTGCAGTGGACTTGATAACGGGCCTCTGTAAATAAATGTTCAATGTTCTTTTTCTCAAAGGATCAGGGCTGGTGTCACTTGTATGCTGCTTTTGTTTGCTCAGGTTTCATGTTTATAGCACTCCAGTGATGACTGCACAGTTACTTCCTTGTATTAACGCTTGACATTTTGCAATCCACTTTAGTTCATGTCTAAGAGAGGATTCGTTTATTCTTCCATTCTGACTTTAATACTAAATGACTCCAATATCTGTGCTGTCTTACACCTTTCTCACTTCCCCACAGCTCCTGCTGAAGCGCTAGTTTGTGATCAGTGTGCGGCCACATTCTCCTCTGAAGATGCCCTGGAAGCCCACAGACAAACCCACACAGGTATTTCATTATCTGTGCCTAACCTGGACAGAGCCATGTCATGTAAAGAGCAGTTGCTCTGAATGTGATTATGGCTCTGAATGTGTTTGTCATGCTGGCGGGGTTAAACTGTTCCTGTTATGATGCTCCATAATTTATCAACACAGAGGTGGGAGGCCCTCTCACATGTCACCCACTAATATCTCTCGGCATCCAGAGCCACTGAATGCCACTTTGCTACAACACCAACGTCACAGTTTCAAAGGAACATACAGTACACCCGTACAGAGTCCGTCTTTTAAATGTCATGTTTTAAACAAGCTAGCAGTGTTAATATTCTCTTATTAATCATCAACCACAAACACAGTTACAAATAGCAGCCCAGACAGCATCACTAATGGACCCCTCATGGGTTTAAAAACACATTTAACTTTGTCTGTAATAATAGGATACAGTTTTCAAGCTGGCAGGACCTACACCTTTTTTGCTACTGTCAGAGAAAGGCGATCACCCTCTCAGGCGCATTGGCATGTAACTGTAACTCTGGGTGGCACACACAGAATGAATAGTTAATGCATGTGGACATGGAGGGGTGTTAACGATGCCCAGAAGTTTCTACCCTCATCTCCCGAGGTTGTAAACATCCCCAGCTCAGTTTCAGCTTGGCATTGGATCCATAGCTGTGAATCCAGCCAATATCCCCCTGTTGTGGTGCCCTCAGTGTATGAGTCCGTGTCCACGTTCTATACATTTTATCTTCTGTGCTCATCACACTAATGTGAAACTGAGCTATGTAAAATAATGGGGTTGTGTCATGCGAGTCAAATAAGCTTCCTCCAAGAAAATGAATACTTGTCAGACCCACGGGTTACATACTTCCTTTCCAGATCCTTTGGCAGAAACGTAATACTATAAGGGAGACTCGGTGTGGAGCAATTGGGTAACACTGGCTGTGGGACTGGTTTACAGTGAAAGTCTCTAATCATTTTGATATGTCAGAGGTGAACGGCCTTTGGTTGCTTCAGACAGATCAAAGAGAGGGGTGCAGCGGGGGCAGGGACTGTGAGGACTTCCTGAGGGCAGCAGAATGGCTTATGGTGTTGGATGCCAGGACTGAGAGAAAAACATCATGTGCTCCTGTTTACTTCTCACCACAGCCCTGTCATAGTCTCCTCTGACCTACTTGTCAGTGCCCAAAATAAAAGAATGGATCTGTCTCCAAACTGCTCTCACAACAAAGGAGTTTGTTTCATTGGGGAAGTCAAGGCTTTGGGGCACTTTGCTTTCAATTTGCGAGAACTCATGGCACAAGCTTATCTACTGCAACCTCTGAAATTGACTATATGCTTTAGCTAACAATTCTGCCACCTTGCCTCTGAGGCAAAGGCCAAAAGAGTGGTGCTTTGTGTACTCACTGCAGCTGCACTGTTTCCACACATTACTGGTTGCATTGCAGAGTGAATAATATTACCTTCTGTTTGTTTCCAGTTAAACGGTCTTGAGGCCGTGGAACAGCCCATCTTTTAAAATGGAGCTTTACTAATTAACGTTTTTATGTATTGATTTATTTGATAGGCACAAATGTACGCAATCAACCTGTGAAACACTACAACATTTATAACAAGGGTAATTTAAAATGTTTAAAAAATAAAGTGCCACTTGCAGATTATGATCATTTTAGCAAACCTTGTTCATAGTTTCTCATTAGTTTTTGTGCAAAGTAAAGGGAAACCTGAAGATTCCTAAGACTGAAGCTGCTAAAACGTTGTCGTATTGTGTGACCTCAATGAACTGGTCCATGGAATGGTGGTTAAACACTAGCAACGTATCTCTTGTTGTATTAATTATTGAGCCGGTTGTTCCTCACTCGGGTAGATTAGCAGTGCACTGGTGAAGGCCTGGGGTTATTTAAGGTACTGTAGAGCCTCTGTGTCGTGTCTATGAGAAGCAGCTTCAATACAGTATCATGAAAGCACAGGGTCATGTCAGGTCAGGTACACAAAGATGCCGCTTCAGTGACTGTGATGGTGAAACATGATGATATCATTGCAGCAATCGCATTGTATTTATAGTTTTTCACATAGTTCTCATGGTCTTTTGGATGAGCAATAATTTAATGTTTCGATTACTTAAACTGTTGAATTTGGATTCATTAAAACATTTATTTGCATTTATTTCCCTCGGTTGAAGTTTTAATAACAGGCTCAAAACTGGTATTTACTTTGAAACGCTTACTTCAAAAATGTAGATTAACACACTAGAATTATAGAGGTTGTCAGTGGTCTTGTTCAATTTGCCGTGAGTTTACTTCCAGATTCTCAGGGTGGGAAAACTTTTGTGTGATGCTTGAAAAGAAACAGGCTGTGCTTATTTGTGAATGAAGGGATTAGCTTGAACACTTCACCCCAACAAGGATCATGATCCTATCTGGTTGCCTAGACACATGGTTTTGTTTCTTAGGCAGCGTGAGAGCCTGGCGGACTCCCACCTCAGTTGGATTGAGTAAGTGGCAGATGTATGAAAGCAGGCCATGTTAAATCACATGAGTATACACATAGTGTCACTGTCGATGGTATAACAACCTCCAATCACCCTCAATTACCCAACTTAATTTAAATGCCTATTAAGCAAGCAGCCCAATAATGTAAGAAATGTACATTTTTGTTTAGAGTTTGCAAATTCCAACTATTCAGTGTGTTTCCCACAGACACAATGCACAGTCAACTCTCTGGCCATTCAGGAATACCATTGATTACATGGTATTTACCCCATTGAGGGCCAAAGGGCAGGGGTCAGCCTGTGCCTTAAACCTAAATCCCAGCCCATTGTCTAGTTAAGGGTGAGAAAGCAGGGGGCAGTGATGGCCATCTTTAGGGCTTATTCTCTCATAAAGATGCTCCAGCGCACTTATTACTGGAGCTTACTGGAAAGTCGACAACCAGGGATGCTATTTGACTCAAAGGATCGCAAACAGCAAGACAAAATACATGCCACTATAAACATTTCATCGTCGCGCTAGTTTCATGTTTAGAGACTGCTTTATTTATTGTTGTTATTTTTATTTTCACTGAAGGTTGTGCAGCAAGAAAATAAAGCAACTTTTGAGCCTTTGTCACCATGTGTCACCACGAGATCTAGAGTGAGGGTTGGTGACAGAATATTTGTCAGTGTCTCTGCTTATGCTGGAGAATTCGCGGTGACAGAAAAAACGGGATATAGATCAAGGAGTGTCTGGGAGTCTCGACACTTTACCTACACTCCATTATAAAGTTAACTTTTACAATAGACAGCTGCATGTTTAAAGCGGTGGAGGGATTGAAACAAAATCACATGTATAATGCACTCTATAAATAAATAAATGGCTCATAATGTAATCCTCCAAATGAATGAAATAACTCTGAAGTATCTGAAGCAAAGAAGAAATTCAGTCTGTCTTGGCCTCACAGGGCCTGTTGAAGCAGAAGCACTCCCCCTACTGGCCTTCAAATATAATGCAGTTTTGTTGGAGCTGCTAAACTTCTCTTCAAAGCCTGTGGAGCAGAACAAAACCTGTAGAGTTAGGATGTATGCTAAATGCGTGCTATTTTTAGACCCATGATGACTCTGCAGTGTGACTTAAGCATGACTAAGGCAAAAGGTAATGCTGTTTCACAAATGAACAGATTTCCTATATGGTCAGCAGCTCGAGGTGGGAGTGGGAGCAGAGGCTGTGTGAAAGGTGGGGGGTGGGCTTTTGTCTTCCACTAAAATATTGTGATCCGTGGGTGAGAGAAAGCCGCGGTCATTAGGCAACAACATAAAGACAGGGATTGTAGAAGCTGCACAAGGAACCTATGACTAATGGGCTTGGTCAATGAGGGCCTGAACCTCATTGTGTGCCCTTTGTGCAAAAGTCCACAGGCTAAAGCCCCTGAACAGGTGCAGTTCATTCCAGCGGATCGCCTCCCCGCAGGATTGTTAAGATCAGGGAATGTCTTTCATCCTGTCTCTTTTCTGTTAATGATTACTGATGATCAATTGTTTAGTTCTATACCATGCTTAAATTTGACTAAATTATAGAACAGTTTGGAAAGCACAAAAATGCAGATATGGATTTATGTCTACTTACTTGCAGACCTTTGTGAAAGTAAAGCACACAAAGTAATGTGTTTGATGCAATGCCGTTTTACACAATGGATGATTTGAATTTATGTGATCTTATGTTTCTTTCTTCTTTAAAAAGGCCTGTCTGTTAACTTGACTGAACCTCAAGCAAGTGTCTGACACTCTTCCCTCTTAGTATGAGTGTGCTGTATCCTTTTCCCTGCGTTAATTCCAATTTAATTGCCAGTTGCCTCAAGGCACTTCAATAACAGTAACAAATGATTTGATTTAGTGGACCTCATCAGACTGCATTTTAAATGCGACACAGCAACCCCACTTGAATTCCAATGAAGTGCTGGCACAGTCTTCTGTTTACTAATGATCCTCCGCTGGAGATGTCTGATTGAATCTGAGTCAGGACCAATGGGAGCTGCTAGCATTGTAAATGATCTGCAACCTGAGCAGACAGAGAAATAAGCAGGTCATAATCTGACATTAGAGCTTTAGTCTCACTGACATGAACGCGACTAGTTAACCACTTGTTAAGTCTGACTCCTCTAATATGCATTTATGTGATTGCCAGGATGAATCTGGCTTCTGTCATACACAGCTTGTATTTCAAGCATCGAGAGCATGACAGCCAATGGATCTTCACATAGCCATTCTGACTTGAAGTAGCGTGCCAGCGTCTGCCTATCTGTATTCCTCTCCACACTCAGTGCAACAGGAAAGCAGCCCCAAAGAGATGCCAGGTCACACACAGGATTAAACTGGATTGTGTTTTTTCCTGCAGTCCTGCCTTTAATGGCTTGATATCACTGCTTAACATTCAGCACAGACACATGGTGTAGGCATCATTTAGGGTGGAGTCACTATCTGCTGTTCTTTGAGCACACAGACAGAGGACTTCATAGGCTGAGGCCGGCTCATGATGGAGAATGAAGAGAATAATTACACATCTAACACATCAGGAAGGCTCCATTGATTCTGTGATTGACATGCTGTGCATTGTGTGGGAAATTCTTAAAGAAAACAATGTGTTTGATGGTTTAAAATAGAACATATAAAGAGTTGAAAGTGCCTCTGGGCTTTCAGGAGAGTTAGTTTAGGTGAAGGCACTTGCTCTTTGAAAGAAGATTTTCCCTCAGAGGACTCACACAAAGTTGAAGTGACCCAGTTTCCCCACTTAAGGCCCTGTACTGAAATAACTGTGTCTTGTGCGTTCTCCAGGGACTGACATGGCGGTGTTCTGTCTGCTGTGTGCAAAGCGCTTCCAGACACAGAAGGCCCTGCAGCAGCACATGGAGGTCCACACTGGCATGCACAGCTATATCTGTAGCCACTGCGAGCGCCCTTTTCCCAGCCATACCACTCTCAAAAGACACTTGCGCTCGCACACAGGTAAGAGCTCTGTTGTAATAGATTTATAAACATAGACATCACAGACAGACATCTTTTTAGACACATACTTAATTCCTTAGATTTGTAGCTTTACACGTGAGCTGGTTTGTATTCAACCCTGATTTTGCCTCTATAAGATGATGACTCACCTCTCGGATGACAGCACTGTACCGTTATGGCCGGTGTGTATTTTGGGCAATTTCATCCTGTTTATATTTTGGGTTCTTAGACAGCCTTTGGGCTTCTGCAATTCACGGCTGTCAGTTCTACTGTGGTTCACCCAAAATGATAGAGGAAACCCAAATAAATATTGAAGGAAAAGCAAATGGAAATGACTTGTCTGTGTGTTCTACCGAGGGTGAGTCTTAGTGCCGCAGGAGACGGAGAGATATTTACTGCCAAGATGTCCCCCTTTCTTCTTTTACCTTAAATAACACTCACAGCTGTCAGGACGACTTGATGTCTAGACAGGAGAAATACATAATTGATGTGAAGAGACAGAAGTGAAGGGAGTTTTGGCCATGGCAGCGTATCTTGTTTGTATGCCTTTCTGCTTGAAAGTAACATTTTGTAAATGTCATCTGCTCCACAGTGGGGTGGGGGATTGGGGAGAATCGGCCTGTAATGAGGAGAGCAATGTATCCTCTGACTTGGCTGTTGCTGTGGACACTGAGATAATGAGGCACATAGGTCATTGGAGATGAGTCAAACTCTCAGCCTAGGAGAGAAATAGATTAACTACAGTATAGAACTGAACACACCATGCCCTCAGGACTTGTGTTTGCTATCAACTGACAGCCAGGAGGAGGGCTCCATGGAGGACTGACAGTGACTACATGACCAGTACATCTGTGTAGGAAGCTGAGTATGATGTGTTTTAGGCGACCACCCGTTTGAGTGCGAGTTCTGTGGGAGCTGCTTCAGAGACGACGGCACACTGAGGGGCCACAAGCGCATCCACACAGGAGAGAAGCCTTACGAGTGCAACGGCTGCGGCAAGAGGTTCAGCCTGAAGCACCAGCTGGAGACGCACTACCGCGTGCACACAGGTTAAAACACACTCCCTGCCTCACAGGAATGAATTAAAGCTGGAGTACCTAACTTTGGAACAGAAGAAACAAAACAAAAATTGTTCAGTGCGCTCAAAATTGTTTTGGTAGTTTTGTGTTGCGTCTGAGAACCAAAGTATCAAATCAGCTCTCAGTTTGTAAGTATGTTTAAGGTAAATGTTCTATTAAAACCCTTTTGTTCACAAAATGTCCCAACTCTTTCTTTTGGGACAAACACAATATATTTATGAAACCAAAAAAGTTAAGCATTCCAGCTTGAGGTATTTTTGTAATTGTTATTTGTATGTGTGTGTATAATACAGACGTGAATGAATTGTTTTTGTTTTTTTCAGGGGAGAAGCCATTTGAGTGTAAGTTGTGTCATCAACGCTCAAGAGACTATTCAGCGATGATCAAGCACCTGCGCACTCACAATGGAGCGTCTCCATATCAGTGCACCATCTGCCAGGACTTCTGCCCCAGCCTGGCCGCCATGCAGAAGCACATGAAGGGCCACAACCCCGAAGACGTGCCCCCCGACTGGAGGATAGAGAAGACCTACCTGTACGTCTGCTACGTCTGAGCAGGACTTGGACTGATCACACAGACACGATCACACTCCCTCTTCAGAGAGCTTTCAGAACTGACAGGCAGGGAATAGTTTACAAGATAACAACATTGATCTGAATGACAATGTTTTTTTATGGTAACCGGTAATGTAGGTGGATTTTTATTTTATCTGGCAGCCCCAGGTGTAAAAAAACGTGGGCTAAACAAACAACTACAGGTGGCTACCCAGTTAGTTGAAACGACTGAAGCTATCAAAGCCTAAAGAAAATTCAGTGTTAACATTTAAGAAATGTCTTCAAAATAAGCAAAAAATCTGTGATAATCATGTGATGGATATTGCTGTTCGTTATTGTGTTATAATAGGCCTGCTTCACACACGACTGTACCTACATCCGCACTACAGAAAAGAATCACGCTGCCACTGTCTGTGTGTAGCAGGAGCTTTCGTCACTTCCAGGATTGTGTGTCACTGACTCATTTTTCCCATGAAGGCGTCGCAACTTTGAGTTCACATTTTGTCCACAGTTTATTGACTTTTATTTAACCAGGATAGACCCATTGAGATTTCAGGATCCTGGTCCCAGTGGGGAGGAGCCTATTGTACATATTGTTTTAGTGGTAGGGGAAACCGGAGTAAATCAGAACATGCAAACTCCACTCAGAAAGGCCCCATGCCGGCCGGGTGTTGAACCAAGACCTTCTTGATAAGAGGCGAGAGCACTAACCACTCAGTCCACCTTTTGTTTTTCTGCTTTTGGTTTTATTTTCAGAGTTGATTGTTTTCTGCATGTCTTACTTGAATGGCTGCCATGTTTTGACCTCATAAGCTTGAAATATTTAACTGCCTTGTCTCTCTTGCAGTGGGTGTTTGTTCAGGCTAGCAGGCTAAATGTAGTTTGTTTTGCTATATGTGTTTCTTACCAAATATTTGCTGGCGTGTATCACAGGCAGCATCTCAAGATGATTTATAGTAAGTAGAGCAAGCTCTACCTCTGATTTATTTTAAACCTACTGAAATGTTTGTTTGTCAAAACATAAATTTTCTTACCACCATTCAAAGTTGATGGTCAGCAATGTGTATAATGCCTCATGGCTTTTATGTGTAGTTTTTATTGTTACCTATATAGTACATATAGATGTCTTACAAAATTAAGAATCAGATTTTTTTCTATGAAAAGTCAAGAAAATGTGAAAATGAGTTTTTTCAATATGAAAAAGCTGACATTGTGTCATTATGAGCAGGTAATTGTTAATTGTAGTGTAGCTGTACTGTACCACTCGTCACGTTATTCCCTTTTGTGAGCCGTACCGGCCTTATAGAGTTGAACTTGTCGTATTTTTGTACCACAGTAATTTGCTATTTGTTTACATTTGGTATGAGTTGAGAGACATCTTACTGTGTGTTTTTTAAGTGTTGATACAACCCCTCCCTCGTGCCTCTTTTATAAGTAGAGCCTTGATGTGCTGAGTACATGGGTCTGTGCTATTGGTAGATGTTTCTGAGTGTTCGTTTATTGTTACTTAATTAAAATAGACTGCCATGTAGATCCACTCGTCTGAACATTGCAACTGGAAGCAACAAACTGTGATTGTGGCTGTTCTTCTGATGCAAGATACAAGCAATTTTGATGTTAAAAAATAGTCCACACTTGTCTCAAATATGTAGTTATTTTAAAGTGACAACAGACTGATCTTCAAATGAAACCAGTGAATAAAACAAACCTTGGCGTCTGTGGGCATCCTCATGCCTTTTAAGTAGCCAACAACACTCAGTGCCATGAAAATACACATTCACTGTATCCACATGAACATGCACTAATGGAAATCCAATGGACCAAAAGAAACAGAGCACTTTGTGAGAAAAGGGGATTTCTTTGATCTTTCTATGTTGTGATAATGCAGATGTCCTTTTATTTGGTGTGTTCTAGAAGGATGTGACTAGCATTGTTTAGATTTTGTCAATGTCTGTCTACCTCAGGGCCAGATCAAAGCTCGACCTGGTGTCCAATCAGGGTTGTTCTTCTTGCCATGTGTGCAGTAAACTCTCTCTTCATTACAGCTTTGTAACACAGTGTGTGAAAAGTGTTATCCTCTGTGTGGATTCAGGCACAACTCTGTATGCATCAGTGTTCAGTGGCATGGTTCAAAAAAGAATAAAACTGTTTACCATTTTATGCACTTGGTTTTATGTCTCGTGTGCGTCTGCCTGGTATGGAACAAAAACATGATCAGGGCAAGTTTTAAAAAATTTAATTAGAAACATAGTATTATGATTTGACTTACATGTGTACAGATATGTTAGTGCTTGGCTTAATATAATATAACTCAGTTTGTACATTCTTCAATTATGGAAAAATATAGGTCTTATTTTTACAGTGAGAACATTTGTAAAAAGCAAGTCCACCTCCATTACAGTTGAAAAATGCCATTTTAATCCAAATGATCAGTTAATTGAAAAATAGAAACTATAAATGGGGTTAAGGCGTTTACCTTACCAATAATAAAGGGAATTATGTTGATTTAAATCATTCAAAATATAAAATGATACTGGCAGATGAATAATCCAGTGGTCCTTAATCCGGGGTCGCCATGAGGGAGCCGCTATTTAGTGTTTTTTAAATATTGCTTTTTGGCCTTATCCTCTTCCCATACGGCCATATGATACCTAATTTAACGGGAACACACATATCATATACTGAGTAAAAAAAATAGCAAAAACAATATATAGTATTTCTGTAAATCAGTGCCCAGCCACCTTTACCTTATCCAGTTACCTTTTCATTATTGCAAAGACTATACTAATCAATAATCAAGTTACAGTACTTGCTGGACTATAGGCCGCAACTTTTTTAAAGATCTTTGAACTCTACAGCCTGAGATGCAGAAAGTACTTTGGAAAGTGGATAGAGCCTAACAGCTGATAGAGCTGCTCCAGAGCGTGCTTCAGTGTGTTTATGTGAACAGCAGAAAAGGACAACAAAAGGTTCAGGAAAAAATACAGACTTTTAAAAAAAATGTGAATAGTGCTATAATCAGCTGTTTTAGTCGTTCATCAGCCAATCAAAATGTATTTAATCAGTCACAGAAAACAATATCTAGTCTGAGCAAAAGGTTGAGAACCACTGGTCTAATCTACTAAAATAATGTTCCTAGAAT
>JAPMNZ010812029.1:0-13065 GCA_029875035.1 Pomatoschistus microps | reverse complement strand
AGCACGGTGCTATGTCTGGGGCAGCTTTTTAATGCTAACTGCACATTGTTCTTAATAAACCAAACTCTAAACACCCACACACAGCTTGTAATGTGCAGTTTAAGTCGCTGCCACGTCGCATTCCACATATAAGGGACTTCACTATAACCACAGAGATGTAAAATGTTCAAAATGCATAACTTTCAGTCTAAAGCACAATATATCTTGCATCAACTTTAAAACGCTTCCTGGACCTAAGTCTAGTCTCAAGACAGTGTGGTTCTGTCACCAGTTTTCACATGCATGTATTTTGGGGCCTCTGTCACATTTTTAGATCCGTGTTTTCAGTGAAAAAGACAATACCAGGCCTCACTCTGCCGATCAGCTCTCAGGATGTAAAAGTTTAAATGAAGATAAAAGCCATATTTTGTGGTCTGCTGTCTTCACAAAATGTTACTTTGTCTGTCTTTTGGAGAAAAAGCCTTATATACGACACTAACAGTCCCACCAACAACAAACGAATGCAGACAAAACAAGAGAACAAGCCTTTTTACACATATATACATTAATCAAACGTTCTCTGTTTCCCATATACCCTGCTGCTCAGGAGCTGTGATGGCGGTGCTTGTCCTCTCCAGGTGACACAGTTTGCACAACATGTCTTATTCCCTCACGGCTCCAGCAGCTAAACACCACAGCTCCTCTGTCATTTACACAGGTGCATCCAGTGTTTACTCTGTGCAACCGGAGGAACCAGCGGCACCCATCCACACCTACTTCATACACACAGCCAAATGTATGCGTGCACAATTAGACTTTTAAAGTAGTCCTTCTATTTAGTTAACACTGACAAACTGAAATAATTAAGTAAAGAGAGGAAACTGGTTTTATTGTAGCCCATCCTACTGTTTTTATGGCTTGCTGTCACCATTATATTTACCCAATTCCTTCCAAGCTCAGATCTCGGGCTTTTATATGTTGTTAAAGGAGTTCTCTGGGTAGTATGGTTACAATAGCATTTTACTGTGGCTTCATTGTTTTGCATAGTTAGCTGGTCTAATACGTTTATCAGAGTAAACTGAACTCACCTTTGTTCCTTTACTCTATCTTTGAACCTACTCTGTGCATATTGTTTGACACTGTCTAGCTGTCAGCCAATCACAGGTCACCCAAAAAGGGAAACATAGCCAAATGATTTGGCAGGAGGCTATAGTTTATTCAAAGCGGCACCTGGATCTGATGCCTGTTTGGTTTCCCTTAGTTACAGGTTTGTATTATTGTGTTGTAGACCATTATATATTTCTCTCCACATGCATTTGAAAGCCTGCTCCTGCACCTCAACAGCTAAGCAGGGCAGGGCCTGGTTAATGCTGTGATGGGAGACCCCTGGCAACACGAGGAGCTGCAGTAAGGTGGCTGCAGCTGTCGTACACTTCACCCACTTTGCCATGAGGCTGATGAGTGCGTGAGTGGTTGGTGGTTGATGACACAGATTAGTAGCCTCATTCCCTTTAGTCTGCCCCAGGGCATCCCTGCCAACAGTTATAGTTTACCACCACCATGTATGGGCTGAATAAATGTTACCATGTTATGTGTCCAGACAAGCACCCCACAATATAAATGCGCTATTCATTATTATTTTCTTACCTTTTTTCATATAGCATGCATCTCATAAACAGTGCCCACAAACTAACAAATATTTCTGTGCACATCTGTGGCTGATAAATGCCATTGAACCATCTTTGCTTCCATGTAATGAAGAGATGCTCCCCTTACACCTGTGGGGATTGAGTTTAATATCCATGATCTATTCTCATCTAAATCCTGCTCAGACTGGGAGCTGTAGTTCTGGGCCACACTCATTTAGGTCAGTTCAGCCTAAAAGCATTTGTCACCACTCTCCTCTGTGTCGCTGCCTATGGGAGTGTTGCAGAATGCCCACAGCTGCTGCATTCACTTCCCCACATCCAGCACTGTCCAGCCGGCCTGCTCCCATCACCCAGGCCAGTGACCTAAGGCTATGTGGGTGGTAGATCGCTGATACTCTGGCCTGTTTCTGCTGTTTGTGAGCACCAGACCAGCCTGGGTTTGGACTAAACATGGACAATAGGATTAAACTCTGACATAACCTGGACTCATCACATGTAACTAACAGATGAAGAATATACGAGTCTTTAGCTTTATTTCATTGTGGCCGATAAACAAAATTTGATCATGATCTCGTGTGGCCAATCCCACACATGGAAAACATTTATTTGATAGTAATTGTCTTTGTCTCAAAGAAAATCACCATAAAATTTCAATCAGGTGCCTGCGCTTGGAAATCAAGCTCAGGCTCCTGATTTTCAAACTGCAAACAGCAGAATTATTTCATTAATGTATCGTACAGACCGGACATACAGTATCTACTAACTTATTTTCAGTCGTCTCAAGGCATTGGATTACAGAATACAATGAATATACAGTCATACAGCTACAGTCTCTCCATGGCCTTGCACCAAAGTACATCCGTGACATGTCAGAGCCATTTGCACCAACTCTGGTTCGAATGGCCAAACATCTGGGATGTTTGGCTGCGATTGTAGTGACGCTATTGGTTCCACATAAGCGCAAATAGAACCCAGTTTGAAGTCTGCCGTTGTTGTGTCCCTGGGCAAGACACTAAGCCAAATTTTTCCTGAAAGACCTGAAATCCCCAACTGAAAGACCAAGGCTATGTCATCGCTGACGGAGCAGTCCAGGAAATAGACTAATAACAAGGATGAAGAAGAATGAATAAACAAAAATATATCTGTTACAACCATACATGAGTAAACAATAATATACTGGAAACAATAGAATAAAATGTGAGTCTGCATTTAAAGTGTGGCATATTCAAAGCTGAAGTAACTTTCTAGTATTATCATTGAGCCAGCCCTATACGCCCTGACCTCCAGCTTGGGGCCACAGCGTCGGTAATACTCTGCTTTATTTGTGTTCTAAACTGTAGAGCTCACAACATGGAGGTGCATGGCCTTTTGTTTGCTGCGTCTGAACAGGTGCACCTTCTTTGTTGCATCTCGTGGACAGCTGCTGCTCTGCCTGGTATCACACGCCACCATTAAATCCTCTTTTACAGGAAACATTCAGTCATTTGGCCTGCTTTGTGACTCTTCCCCTGTATGTGTCGAAAATCAGCTCCATGCAAAAATAAACAACATGCTATGTTCACATGAGACGCAAAGCAGGTGGATGGGTTCATGTCAGAACAGCTGATTTGTGCTGCGCGGTTTTGTGTGAAATTAGTTACTTTTCACTCAACCTCTTTTCGTAAAATAGTATTAGGACACGATCTTGAGAAGTATTAATCAGGATCAAAGGCTCAAAAACATGTTCGGCCTCAATAAAGGTGCAGCTAGTGTCAATCTAAGTCAAACAGCTAGGACTAAATCTAAAGTAGGGTTTCAATCATTAATCCAAGACAAGTTTCTGACACCAGTCTGTGTGTACTGGGTGGCATCTCTGGCCACCCCCCGACCCAAAAATATATTAAGGGGTAGAAAATGGATGGATGACTGGAAATTTCTGAAAAGCTAAGACGACTAAAACTCTCACTAAAACATTTGTCTCCGGAACTACTGCTGAAATAAGTTAGCCTGCACTTAGTCCATAAATTAGCTCAGTTTCCACCAGCCTCTACTCTGCTCTGCTTTACTCTACTCCAATATGGAGTGTTTCCACCACCACTGTTTAACTGGTACCAGGTTATTCTTTTTGAACTACTTGCCCTGGTTCTAGCCAGACCGAGCTGGTGAAATCTTCTGCCAGTGATTAGAGTGCTGCTGGACGCCAGATCAAGAGTGAATGAAAAAATACCTATATTCCAAAAACATTGTAAAGCGCTTTAGGTGACCTTGGTCTGTGGAATGTTCTATATAAATAAAGGTTGTTTACTTCCAACTTTATTTTTCAGCTCAGACTATATACATGATAAGCCTGACTGTCCACTCTGCAGTCAGAGAAGAGCCAAGAGTCTGACTGGTCTGGTCAGGCAAGTGAGGCAACTCCAACTTTTGTTTTCTGACCTGCCTCACCACACCTTTATTCCATGTTTACTTTGGCTGTTGTTGGTGGCAGGATTTAGAAAGGGTAGTTTCTGTTGTTGGATTGGAAAATTCCAGTCACCATTGTTTATGTAAACAGTATAACATGTGTTTGTAGCCAAGTGCAGTGTGTATAATTCAGAAATGTTTCACCTCTCTTTCCTCACAGTTCATTTTGTGTACCTCCATGATGTTATTGTTATGCTCATGTTTGTATAGTTCAGTGCATAACTTATGCAGGTGTTCTCAAAGATGACCTGGTCTTTTTACAGATGTCACCTGTAACGTGGCAAATGGTCAAATATCGACCTCATTACTAAGTCGAGTCCACTTGAGAATAATCTAGTCTCAGTGTGATTACAGATCACCCACCAGATGTCATGGATGAAGTGGGAAGAAGTTCAAAGCATTGTAACTGCAAAGTGAAACAAATATGAGAAAGGTTATCAGAAAATATCAATGTGGTGGCCTTGAGCAGATAGAAATAATGTTTGAAATAGTATAGCCAACTAGGATGGTTATTCTGTTATTGGTCGGAAATATTTTGTGACATGACCAATACAGATAGGCACAGTCGTCAGAATTCATGCTTCACAGGTCCTTGGTTCGATTACATCTCCAGTCAGGGCCTTTTTGTGTGCATTTTGCATGTTTTTCTTGTGTTTGTGTAGGTTATCTCAAGATGCTCCGGTTTCCCCTACCACTAAAACATGGACAATAATTCAGGGTGAATGAGTTTGTGTTTGTGAGTGTGACTATGGGTGGAAACTATTCAAAGACTACAATCCGGTGTATTGCTCCAAACTAATGAACAAAGAAAATAAATATATTTGTTGAAAACCCAACCCTTTATGGATTTTAACAAAAAGATCGGTCCGACTGGATTGGTTACAATTGAGATGACGATTTTTAGATTTTGTTGAAATAGCACACATTTATTCTTCAATAGTATCTTCTGCTTCAGGTCAATCCTGCACATGATTGGAGTGACACCACACATAGAGCTGTTCAATGACTGCATCTCTCCCTTTGCTCTGGAAAGTGCAGCAATAGGTTCGAGTGGACGCCACAGAAACAAAAGGCTCTAATTCCTCCAGTGTCCTGTGAAGGAGGACGAGCTGCTGGAGTCAATGAGGGCTTCGACCTCAGGACCTGCAGGTCATCTGGGGTCTATGAAGCTCTGAGCCACGGATTACTGCCCTTATGTTTGCGCCGGGATACTTAGCACAACAGACACAGTGAAAGGCCACACTTGACAGGCAGGCCGAGTGAGAAGGGGATTGATCCAAGAACACGCTGACATGGATGGGTATCGTTCTGGTGAATATGAATAAACAAGTGGACTTTTATCCCGATTACCCACAAATATAAAAGGTGCAAAGGTTCAAAATACAAATCCATATTTTTGCTCTATTTACTTAAACCCTTTTGGCACCAAAATAGCAGAATTGCTCCTAAATCCATGACACTTTCTATACAGTGACTTGGCTTCCCACAAAAGCGTCCCCACATTTCTTATACATGATAATCTTCATATGTATATCTGTCATTGATCAGAGCATAGGTCACTACCTCTGACTAATTCTCATGTATTTTCTATTTCACAATACATTACTCTATATAGTTTTCCAGGCATGTTTTCTGACCTCTGTGACATATTTAGATCAGCTTTTCAGACAGAGAAGTGGAAAAGAGAGGACCACCCTCAGTCAGCCAATCAACTCTCAACCTGAAAGTCTGATTTCTTCATGCAGTTGTTCAATTATAAGACTATCCTCTTGGTGCAAATAACATGTATTATTTATGAAGAATTTACCCCATATGTCATAATCATTTGAGAATATAACTCAATAACTAAACCCCACCAGGTCTGTCCAGTTTTGCTTTGGGACAACCTTCCTCTTCTTGTGTAGGAGATGCGTATATAGTATTATTATTATTATTATTATTAATAGTCTGAAGTGCATGTCTGTTTCGTAGTTTGTATAGGATGTTTGTGAACTGTACAAGGTGAATGCATGAAGGACAAACGGTAAAGACCCTGAGTGTGAAACAGCAGGTGAACTGGGTAATCTGGTTTTTGGTCCTATTATTATCCGTCCTTCCGAACACATTTTTACACACATTTTTACACTAGCGGCACAGATGAGTGTGTTCATCTTGGTTTAAGTATTACGTAAATTACACAATACTTATTCCCAAAGTCATGCATATATCATTACAGCTCCAAAACATTCATTTAGTACATTCCACTCTCACAATCTCCTACGCCATATGTATTTACTGAATGCAACTGTGGAATGTGGAATTTCCTCGTCGTCCTGTGTCCCTTTCATTAAAAAAAGTTCCCATACGCGCCTCTTATACTTTACGCGCGCTTTCCCTCTTGTCTTCCCTCAATCTCCCACCCATCTCTCGCCCCTCTCCTCTTTAAACTTTCTTTTCCTCAGAGGGACTTTAAGAAGGAATGCCATTCACTACATTCAACTGCATGCCCCCCTTATCCCTGCTGCAAACATGTTCCCACTGATTCACTCAAAGAATTAATTGCTCTAAATAATCTCACCATCTGGTCGCGGTGGTCCATACCTACGAGGCTGGGGCCCATTCACATGCCTGTAATGCCACCGCCACGCAGGAGGAAAGGACGTACTCAGAAAGGAAGAGAGAGGTGCTCGCTTTGGCAGCCGGCTGAAAGGAGCAGCAGTGACAAAGACCCACCATCTGCTCCCTGCCTTTCTCCGGGGCGACCCCTAAACGCGGACGCACACCCGCTTCTCCATGATACCACCACAGATCGCTCGCAGGAATGTCATTGAAAAGGAAAAAAAAAAAGAGGGAAGCGAGGATGAGAAAAGAAAACTTTGCATTATATCACTGACTCGGTCCGGTCATTTGTCATTGCTTTTATTTTATTATGTGTGTAATATAATTAGCCCATGACGATGGTATAGAAGAGGGCTGTTGTTGTTCCAGTGGGTTCTGATTACTGTTATTTTTTCACATGCAAAGAGTCTCACAAAAAAAATAAGACAATAAAAGCATGTATCGAGACGGTGCACCCTGACAGGATCTAGCGCCGCCAAGAAATGTCAAATATTGGACCCTGAATACGTACATCTGGCCATAGTTCTCATGTCCATTTTCGGCCTTCGAGCACCACTTAGTCCTTAAAACGACATAATCTATCAAATTCACAAGACGGAAACTATATTTCACTTTGGGTAGGGCCTTTTCTACTCCGCTGGTGTCAAACCAGTCTCTTCATGTTCCAATAAATAAGCATAAAATAATACAATACACAGTCTCAAAAAAACATATTTGCATTATATACATACAGTATCAGTAATCCAGTTAAGAGGAAAACACATATTTTCAGTACAGAGCACCTCCCTAAGCATTAAACAAATGTCAAGTGGTCAAATCTAATCTCAGTCCCTCTTTGAGCCAGAGCTTGTTTAGTCTTACCCTGGTCGTACCACACCATCATACTAATTTCATCATGTAAGGTCTGGATTTGCTAAATTGAGCTCCATTAAAAGGTGGGAGGTGTTAACTCCTTTTGCAGATTGAAACGATTGGATTTGAGTTTAGCGTGACATGTGTAATGCGCCCTAGTGAGTGAGGCATTGAGCTTAATTTAGCCAAGCTTTAGCCATCACCTTTGCCACTATCAGAGTCTGTGGGGAGTATGGAGCCACGACATCTTTGCCAGCAGTGAAATTAGCTAAACATTCCTTTTACTCTGGCTTCAATTTCTCCATATTTGGAACCGATCCAGAACATATTACTTCACTATCGCCTCCCGCCTCCCCAGCTCGCTGAATGGTCGGAGGGGATTCAACCGAGGTAACTGCAGCCACTGGGATCAGATCTAGACATACAAGTTGGGAAATAATAATTGACCAGAGTTTGGACTAACTATTGCTTTTAATGACAGTCTATGTGGGTGGAACCAACAAACGTTATCATCTTTATTGTCATAACCATTTTTATCTAGCTAGGTACTGTATATTTCAGTAGCAAATGCCAATGAAAATGAAAACAAACAAAATAATTTATAATCGCTCTCATTCCAAAAGTGACTGTTAAAACTGATCACATGAAACCTCCCACTTGTGTGATAAGTATTTCCTTCTATTCCAAATCTTACAGTTAGAAAACAGATACAATGTCTAATTCATAACACCGCTTTCAACACAATAGAAAGTGATTGGGGCATGTGAATCCTACAGCAGCGTTTCCGATGATGCCTGGATCAAGGTCTGTGCCCTGTTAGTAAAACCAGCCCTGTGGTTTTTATTGTGAGTGTGGGCGGCTGCTGTGGCCCTGGTCAGTTGTGTTATTGTTTATGCTTAAGGGGTGTTGTGCTCCCTGCCCCTCCACACCTCTTGGGGCAGTGTAACAGTAGTAACAGGTGTGTGTGCTCTGGAGGTGGTACAGCAGGCTCTGACCTCCCACCCCAGCCTGGAGCGACCCCACTGATGGCTGCAGGGGTAGTGTTAGAAAGAGGCAAACAGGGAGGATCATTAGTGAGCGCACTCTGCTGTCAGGTCACACCAGCAAATAGAGACCTCACATGGACTTGAGGGGAAATCGGACACGGCAGATGCACAAAAGAAAATATTGATTGGTTTAACTAAGCTGTATTTGTACCGTTTGTGAAAGACCAATCCAAGAAGGCTGATCAGTGTGTTGTAATTGCAAGATCCTGTCTTCAATGGTTAAGCAATGTTAATCTCATAGCTTATTTGTTACTCTGTTCTAAAAAATCCCAGAAAATGTATGGTCAGCTTTAGCATAGGTTGTGAGGACCGTGAAAATATAGCAGGGAATAATTCTCAGGTAAAATGTGCACTCTTCAATGTGGTAATTGTATCTTCTATTGTTATACTATCTGGATAGGGTATTGCTATCTTAAACAGTCCCTAACATGGACAAGGGGTCACCCGCAGCACTGCAACTTAAATTCACTTGGGCTGTATAGCTCCCCTCTGACAGGAAAGTCCTGATTGGTCAGAAAGCTCACATGTTCCTCTGTGCACGAGCCCGAGAGCAACACGAACAAAACGTTGTCTTCCACCGTGAATGCTGATTGATCAGAACGCTCCTGTGTTACTTTGGTCCAGGAAGTAGAACCCGTGGCACCAACTGCTGATCGGGAGAACAAGAGCAGGCCAAAATGCGTCACTTCCGCTAATGTTTGGGGCATTCATGGTGCGTGATGCACCAATGAGCGCTGAACTTTGATTTGAACCCGGGGCTTGGTATCCTCAAAGTTGCTGCAGAAAAAATCTAAACCTCTGCCCAGACAATAACATTAAACATTGTGAGAAAGATCCTGGTGAAGTTCCAGGACACGCTGGTGTAACTATGTCTCTTGCTGGCCTGAAAATGCCACAAGATTCCCTCCGGATGAGCTGGAGGAAGTGTCCATGAAGAGTCTGTGCGTCCATGCCCCCGCCCTTGTGAGTCAGCAATGGATTAAGCGGAAGAAAATTTGTTGTGAAAAGAATACATTTTCATTTTGCTGAGAGCATTGCAGAATATGGGGTGAATATGAATATTATGATTTGGTCCATTTACACTAGAATCAGTTAGAACTAGACGTGAGCAAGTGTAATGTGGTTTCTGGGAGTTAGGATTAAGATTTAAAATGAAACATCTGCCTATCCAGCCATTGGGCTTGCGTGATTGTCTCCCTGAGATAGATATTATAAATGTGGAACAATAACATCAAAGCAATAATATCCATGAAGATATAGATATCCATCACATAACATGCATACAGGTAGTCTGTATCTAATAAAACATCTTATTCCATCTTCATCATCATTATCATCATCAATGTATACAGCAATCCATATTCCCATCAAAGTTTGTATTTTTTATGATTTCTCCGTTCGCGTCAGTCGGTCGAACAACATGGCGTCTGCTCAGAGTCTGCAGACTTTAAACATTCCCATGTACTTTGAAGTGTGTGTATCTTTCTGTCTCATTGTGGAGTTTTATATCCAGCACATTCCAGAAGCCCTCGCTATCGCACAGTCACTTCTCCAGAGCACACTTGTCATGGAAAATTGCCTTCTTGGTTTAGAGTCCAAACAGCTTTATTTGGATGGGGAGAAGCATTGGAGCCTATCTGCACTTAATAAGGCTTATTTTTACTCAGAGCGTTCAGGGAAAGAGACTCACATCTAACTTCTGTCACTTTTTATATGAAACTTTTCTTTATTTCTATTATTTCCAATTGCCATATTTTCAGCTGAAACACGGTTTAACATGAGACTAACCAACATTAATGAAAGTTTCATAACACAAAAAAAGTTAAAAGAGTTATTACTACTTCAGAACCAAATAGCTTTTTTACTTTACTTACTTTTTATTGTTTGATTACTTTTTAATGTTGTTATACTTCTGATGGAGCTCTCATACTGGTATTATACACACAATCTTACCTGTGTGCGTGTATACATCTCTCCTCATGTTCTTACAGCTTGTTTGTAAATCCCCAAATACATTCTTCTTAAAGCTGGGGTACCTAACTTTCAAACCACCAAAAGAGTTGAACATGTACCATAGAATCTAAAATCTAAATACATAAGAGCTCTCAGTTTGGTTCTATCATTAGTTACTTTCCACATGTATATTAATACCTTTCAAGATACAAGAAATTATTTGACATTTGCAGTAAAACCACATTGGAAAAACTGTGCAAGACAACCCCAGTGTGCACCAGACGGCAGACACATCTTAAGATTGTCAAGATGGAAAAGTGAAAAAGAGAGGACCACTGCCATTCAGCTCTCAGCCCAAAACATCAGAAAGTGACTCGCAGGGATCTTTTATACAAGTATGCAATAGATAACATGTTTTCTGATGAAGACAACATGTTTCATACAAATAACCCCAAAATCTATTATTTCTGTAATCGCAGTTTTAACCTAAATCACAACTTGAGTTACATTTTTAGTTTAGTCTTTTACTCCACACATTTGTCTTTCACTTAAAACTCAGCGTGTATAGCGTGTTTGCCTGTGTGGGTAAGTTTCTCTTGACTTTGAAAGCATTCGGGCCACTTTACCACCTCTGGTTCTGGTGTTTGCAGCTCGGGGAGAGGAGCCAACACAGATGGTGAGGACCCAAAGGCAGCCCGCTCTTTCTCATGCCTCTAAATGGGAGCCGCTCTCTTTCTTAGCTAATATTTAGCTCCTTCAAATGCTAATAGAGTGGTGGCGCTCTCCAAGGTTAGCATAACAACTATGGGAACGCTTCAGATCTCCGACATTTGTTTACCAGATGAAAGAGCGAGGGAGCGAGAGTGCCACATATCTCAAGAAGAACCCAGTCAATTTGAGCGCTGCACTGGACCCATTTCCACACTGTTAATTTCCCCTGCACTTATTTTCCTCTCTGCTGATTTTGTTATCGGGTTTCTAAGATATGTCGCTCACAAGTAGTGTGTGTGTGTGTGTGTGTGTGTGTGTGTGTGTGTGTGTGTGTGTGTGGGAAGTGGGATTGTGTATCATAATAAATAAAGGGATGGAGAAAATATTGCAGCGCAAATTGGGTGACCGTTTATGATCCTGAAATAGCTGTGAAAATAAATCACAGATGCTTTGTGGGAGATTGTTGAAATTAAACAGGAAATGTAGTTTGTGAGAGGAGCACAACCTTTTCATATGAGAATGCTGTTGTTTGGCTGATGTTTGTTAAATTATATAGATATATAGATAGATAGATACTTTATTGATCCCCGTATGAGAAATTCAGGTGTCCAGTACCAGCAAAAATAAAATTGATCAATCTAAAAAGTTGAAAATAGTAATAATCAGCAACAGCCCTTCAGGTCACAGCAGAAGAGGTGGAGTAGCCTCTGGGTGGAGCAGGACAGGTCACTGCAGAAGAGGTGGAGTAGACTCTGGGTGGAGCAGGATAGGTCACTGCAGAAGAGGTGGAGTAGCCTCTGGGTGGAGCAGGACAGGTCACTGCAGAAGAGGTGGAGTAGCCTCTGGGTTGAGCAGGACAGGTCACTGCAGAAGAGGTGGAGTAGCCTCTGGGTGGAGCAGGACAGGTCACTGCAGAAGAGGTGGAGTAGCCTCTGGGTGGAGCAGGACAGGTCACTGCAGAAGAGGTGGAGTAGACTCTGGGTGGAGCAGGACAGGTCACAGTAGCAGAGGTTTTGTAGCCTCTGGGTGGAGTAGGTCGGATCACAGCTCTGATATTTCACATGAATCCTCTTCGCTCCGGTCTGGACCAGTGAAAAACCATGAACACTGTCCTGCAGCAACATCTCAGGTAGATTTTGTTTATATGTAAATATTCAAAAGGACAAAACAACAACTGTTTCAGAGCTACTGAGGACTTGCGGCCGTTTTCAAGCGCATTCAAAAGTTGCCTAAATCATGCAAAATTGACTTTTTTGTTTCAATGTTGTTCCTCATCTACAACAGGTCTGGAGTTGTTTTTAGATCCATCCATGCAAGTATCAGACACTTCTGGTGAAAACATGTAACTCCGCCCCTTCTGTCTACCGGTTGTTGTCTCCTGTCCTGTAATAGTATGATGTCATTGTGCCACTGTGACATCACACTATTTTACATTTTAAAACATAAGTAATTCTGGTAATTTCTTAGGTAAAACCCTTTTTTCCAATCGCAGGGCTGTGTGTGAAGCCGGTAATTTTCAAATTTCAAAAAACACAAATTCATCTCACACTTATTTTTCCATTTCCATATGTTCTAATTAACATATTATTCAACATTCTAAAACAGGAGATGGCAAAGTGAACAGCCTCATTATTATTTTAAATCCCCCAAAATAATGCATAATATCTATCTTTTAAATGTTGCAGGATATTGTACAAAATCAATCACTTTTTTTTTTTTTTCACAAGAATTAATAGCACCTATCGGTTTTATACATGAATGCATTATAAGGATGTGCACTGCGTATAATATTTACCAGTGGATATAAAAGGGAAAGAAAAATTGTCAAATGAACA
>JAPMNZ010811977.1:0-13940 GCA_029875035.1 Pomatoschistus microps | reverse complement strand
AAGATACAGGGAAGATACAGGGAAGATACAGGGAAGATACAGGGAAGATACAGCGAAGATACAGAGAAGATACAGAGAAGATACAGGGAAGATACAGGGAAGATACAGGGAAGATACAGCGAAGATACAGAGAAGATACAGGGAAGATACAGGGAAGATACAGGGAAGATACAGGGAAGATACAGGGAAGATACAGGGTGCACACACTGAGAACTGATGATGTGCTTTTAAATCAGGGGTGTTTATTAAACTTCATTGGTCTTCAAAAAGGGAAAAGAATAAGATTAACTAGGGACCCATTTTAAATGTATGACTAAAGAATCGTTGGCTGAATTCCTATGGTTGAGTAGAAATGTGATTGTACCAATAGTTTTGGCACAGTCATGGTCTTAGTTCAGAGACCCACCCTCATTATGCCTGGAGCTCTTTGCAGACAGAGATGGCCCGCAGCATAAGCACAACAACAGATGTCTACAAGCCTGCAATCCTCTCTCAGTGTAACTTACAGGAAACCACGACGAGAATACAGGACCGGATTAGCCCTCAGCAACGTAGTGGACTCAAAGAACTAGTAGTAGCTCAGGGAGGTCATTTTCCAAAAGACGACCAACCCAGCAGAGGTTAAATAATTAAAGGGGGAGAGCCTAACAACAGTGGCTTGAGTTGTGGTGGACGACATTAACGGGGAGCTGAATGTCAGCAGCAAGAATGATACAATGACAACATAAAGAGGCAAAGCAGATCCATTGGGCCGCACGGGCAGTGAGCAGGAACGTTTATAACAATTTTAGATAATTATGGAAGTTTCAAATGTACTAGGGATGTTATGTAGGATTATAGAAGGTTTCAGATTTCAAACAATCATACTAATTCTATGAGGAGCACAAATACATGTGCCTTTCTAGAATTAATCCACAGATTTTTTCAATAACATCTATAAAGGACATAATGTATGAGATGTATATGTTTTACTATTGTAGAAATGTGCTCAAAGATAGCACCAGTTTCCTTTTCCACAATAAAACACTACACTTTGAAGACATAAGTGTTCAATAGTCTCAGAGCATTAGACTGGTTTAGAAACACTGTCATTATAATGTGTAAATGTGGAGCAGAAGTGTTTCAGGTTTAGAGAAGAATGATAGAGGCCTAACACGATGTAAACAGACCGTTTATCACTTAATACTGAGGACACTTCACACTGGATTAATGCCAATGTTTTTGTGAACGATCATTGTTTTACAGAGGAAATAATGAAGGAAGTGAATGTGGAGGTATCTATGACTTTACTTCAGGTCAGCGCTCCTGCATAAACTATTTGGTGGTTGCACTAAAGGTAACGTTTCGCAGGAGTTTGGAAGAGTACTTTTTTTTACCCCTGGAAGATATTCATTTTTAACTCATAGAACTAGTCAAAAAACCTCTTCTCACCATGTTTAAATCCATGCAAGTTTCAGAAACAAATTAAAACTATTTCAATAATTGACTAGTTGTGATTAAGTTGTTAAAGCCGTGAAATCCAGTGACATTGAATTCAAACAAACAAACTGAATTTAAATGTCTTTAAGTTTTGAAAAGGAAAGTTATGATTTTCAGAAGACAATGTGGCATTAATTCTAGGGCTGAAACTATTACAGGAAATACTATACAAAAAGTAAGTGTTCCTTAGAGTTTCATGACACTCGAATATTCTGGAAATGACTAAAATGCATTTAAAAATGAATATTTACACACACTGTAATGTGCAACAACTGGTATATCTTATCTGTATTACTAGTACTCAAAATATGTACTTGTAGTCTAACAGTTTTGGTATTGTCCCAACCCTTCGAAGGTTATCCCAGAAAGTTATTTTAAGAGATAGTTAAATGTTGATACTAGATATTAAGAAGTACCAGCTTTACCAGATTTAACAAATGTCTAGTTTCCATCTGTAGTCCTACTCTTTGATCGGCACAGATGTGTCACAAGTAGAGATAACATGTTAATCAACGCATCTTTACTAATAAATTATTGAAATGATTTCAACTAATCTAGTAATTATTGCTGTATAACCTCACCTACACTTAAACATGCTGTGAAGAAGTTTAAACCAGAATTTTGGCCGTTGCCCTTTGCTGAAATCTCTGGATGCATCTTGTTTTCTGTCCAGCTGTTGGATTGGCTTGTTTAAGTGTCAAACTATGTCCATCCAAATGTTGATTCATAGAAATCAATACAATCAGTTGCAGCTTGTGCAACATCCAAAAAGATTTGTTTAGAGCCCAAAACATAGAAGAAATGTGAAACATAAAAACAGCACTGTTAATAATAATACTATTGACTAATTTGTTAGTTTTACTGGAGAACTAGAGAACAGCAGACATACTGACAGGACGGAGACACAGAGACGTCTCCCCCTTTTCTACACAGAAGCATCAATGTGATAAAAGCAGAAGCACTTTGATTCAGCAAGATAAAGAGCAGTGTGATGGGAAATATATGGTTTAGAAGTTAAAGCAATGATAAAAGTTTGATTTAAGTAATAAACACATTGGGTAGAAATGAAAAAGAAAATAGAGGATCGTCCTTGATAGATAAATATTTAGTATTTGAAAAAGGTATTGTATGTATGCATTAGGCTTGTAGTGAGTAAAGTACTGTAGAAAATCAAATTGATACGAAAACTATTGGTATGAAAACTATACTAATTTCCACAAGTATTGATACTAAACACAATGACAAAAACAACAAACTGGACATTTGATTATTTTATATGATCTAGATTTTATCAGAATAACTTGTCTTGGGTTTGAGTGTTGTGTCAGAATGCATTAACCTAAAAATATGTAAACAAAATAGTGGAAAGTATATAAGTGCCTAATGTATATAAATTGTGCTAAAACATGTATTTATTTTTGTCAAAAGGTTCCAGATAGGTATGATAATCTAATCATGCCAAAACAATATTAGTAACTTGTCACACAAATAGCAAAAGATCAGCCTTTTGGATTAGAAATAAATGCTCACTACAAAAACTAAGAATTGGGCAAAGTTCAAATGTGTCTTGTGTGGTGCATAAAAATCAACGACAAAAAGCAGAACATGACCTTTTGGCAAAGTCACTCTAGTTTTAGAAGAACTTCAAACACAGCAAATCATGCTACATTCACTGAAGTTATGCTCAAAATCACATAAATGATAAAAGCTCCAAAAGGTCCACTGTGCTAACTGAAGCATGAGAGACTCACGTCGCTGGTGGTGACCAGAGCAAAGTCACTGCACTGCCATTAGACCATGCACCAAGGGATGTATCTTCATCCTTTAAATATTGAATTGTCCTGGTAGATCTCTCACAATAACACATGTTGAAGCATGGTATATCACAAACAGAGACGTACTTTACAACAGTAATATTGCAATTATACCAATGACAAACCAACTAAAGCAAGAGGATTCCAGAATACATTTAGAGTTCAGTATGATTAAAACAGCCCCAGATGCAACTCAAATAATGTAACTTACTTAAAACAGAGCTAAAATAGTTTCAGAGATGTAAGAAAAATAGGAATAATTGTTATACTTCAGATAAAACAAATAGAGGATCTGCATACAGATTAATGTCAAGTTCCCTGTGGATAACTGCTTAATTTCTAACAAAAAGATCCAAATGAAGGTTTCTGTCAAAAACAGATTAAAAAGAACAATAACCAGTGTTTGCAGGAACCACGTTAATAATCTACAATATTCTGCACAGGTCAGTTAGTCCATTAATGCACCTGACCCACATGCTTCTGACTTTCCACCACTTAAAGCAGCAGCACTGAGGAGCCATGATGTGAACTTCCCCTGCACTGCATTTGAAATGAGCATTTCTCATCCACCACACCAGAATCTGTAAAAAAATCTATGGAAAAGCCAAGCTTGAAATTCAAATGAAAATGATTTGAACAAAAGAGCATTTGGTTTTGTCTCAGGATTGTAGTCTATTCATGTCTGCACTGCCTGCAGGAAGATGCCACCCACACACCTACAAATGATCCCACGCCACATGGTATCTGTACCTACCCCTCCCTGGAGTTTTCCCTAACCACAAGTGAGTTCTTCACCTGAACACTGCAATGGCGTGAAATAATAATATGAAAGATACTGTCATGCTTTTAATTATGTCAGCTTTGCAGAGCAGGCCTTGTGAATGTTGCAGAATCACATAAGTGTTTCCTGTTGCAGCTTGTACTTACATTTTGACATGTCTCTGCTCAATGTCCACCCGGGACAGCTCCTCCTCCTCTAGGTCAGAGTCCCCTCCAGAGCTACTTTCGGTCACGTCCGAGTCGAAGGCGGTTTCTGCCGAGTGAAGGTTTGCTGTTCCACTCAAGTATAGCCGCTCTAACTCCAAAGGCATGGACCCACTTTTTAGAAACCTACTGAGACCATCTTTGTTGTTTGAATGGCGCCCAGTCCTCCATGTGGCCGTGGGGGTAGTGGTCTCTGACTTACGGTTAGTAGAAATTAACCGACTAAGAGCAGTGTCTAAAAAGCCCCCGAGCTGCTGCTGAATGTGCCGCTCCACCTGCTTGGCCTGAACCACTTGAAGACGTTTACGCAGGCGGCGAAGGCGGCCTTCAATCTCCGCCTGGCGGTTACTGTTAAGGAGGGTGCGCTCCCTAATGTGCGCATCGATGGTGTCCGCATTGGAGCTACAGGGAAGGGGAGAGTCTGGTACAAGTGCACAGGCCAGAGAGCCTTGTTGGCTGCTCCCAGGTTTGTCTCCATCACATCCCTGTTGCTGTTTAAGTGTGTTCAAATCAGCCTCTTCCTGTCCACTTGGTTCACTGGAGTTTGAGGCATCTTGGGTGAAGGAGGATAGTGCAGCAGGTTGAAGCACTGTGGATTCAAGGTTATTTCCATCATTTTGGGAAACCCCTGAGGAATGCTTCGGTTTCAGGGTTCCTTTCAATGATATATTCCCTGATAACGAGGCATCTACTGTCTCTGAATACAGGGGTTGGTTTGGAGTTTGAGAGTCTGGGGCAGCAGAAGGTTTGTCACCGTTTACTGCCACCACGCAGCCAGAGCCGGGGATTGTGGCCAGCTTCTTAGCCAGACCATTGACCGGAGACATAGGCTGGCTGCCTCCGTTAGTACTTCCACTCATTAGCGTTTTGAGATGACCACCAGAGAGTTCAATAGCCTGCCTCTTCCTCAACAAGAACTCCCCACCACCGTTGAGCAGGGATGCAGGCAAGATTCTGTGACTTTTAAGCACAGACTGTTTGATAAGGACTCCTTGCAGCTTGATTGACTCCTTGGTTGAAGCAACAGATGTCACATCCGAACACAGGTAAGAAGCCACCAGAGGCTGAAGCTTTCCCAGCGCTGAGGCCTGAGCCACTGGGCCAGACTGGGACTGGTCCTGCTCCTGATCACCTCCACAAAAGTCAAGCGGGCACTCTTCTGTGGCAGCCTTGCCCTTCGCAGGACCACTGCTGTGGATAAGGATGTTGCTGGCGTTACCGTTGTTCTCTGCACTGGCTGGGGACAAACTGGAAGAGGGAGCAGCCAGTTTGAAGCGGATGTGGTGAGCTTCGGCTGGGGCGTCGGTGAGAGCGGGCGCCATCGCAGCCATGCAGTGCCGAGAGACGGGCACCAAGGCCTGCTCCACACCACCCGCTTACTGCCCCGCCAGAGGACAGCCTGAAGAGATAGAAAAACATTAATGGAATTTTGCAGAAAATGTATGTGAATATGTTATGCATTATTACAGCCCTGTGTGGTAATTACAGAAAGTTATTTGCATAAGGAATCTTTAGATTGATAAAAAACAATAAAATATAAAATCATAGATATTGTATTCAAACTTCCAAGTTCTAACATTGGCAGGTGGAAATTTCCATGAATGTTAAACCAATATAAGCCCTGGATTGAAATTTCACATCCCACCTACACACCAACTTTCAGCTCAATTCATCCAGTAGTTTCTGCACAAACCTACCTACAAACAAACAAACAGAGGCAATCACACTACCACTTGGCAGATGATTATGGTCTTGAGTAACAAACTAAAACAAAATTTTATTTTGGCTTGCATTTTTTGTGTGTTATGAATCATTGTACAAATACTTTTACTCAAGAATAAAGTAATCAATATTAACAGCAGCCAATGTTAAATATTATTTCATTTTAAAAAACAAAGAAAAGTGAAACTGACTAAACCCACTACCCTACATGTGCTCTGGTCATGTCACTGTATGACAGGGCTGTGTAAGTAGGTGGATTTAGGCCCAGCATTAGTCTAAAGCACATGATGTAAGCACATGATGTCATCTAGCCACAGTATTCCGTGAAAATGAGTCTATTCTTGTGTCAGAAAAATACATTACACATAATAAAATTAATGTTGGGAGAGGGTGGGGGGCATGCTCAAGTGTACTTTATTTGCTATAATAAACACGCCTTGCACCAATAGAGATGAAAAGCAGACTGAATCTGAGCGTATCTTCTGCAGGCTCAGATGAATGAAGGCTCAGTATTTCACCGCAGTTTCTCGTCTGCGCGCACTACGCCATGTTGGTATTTCCGAGCCAGATTATGCAATACAATTCAAACCTCTTAAAGCAGTCAATTATGCTCAAAAGCACAGTAATCTAGTTCTCCATGTATCTAAAATGCTGCTTAATTCATCCACAGTGACTTTCAATTTACAGCTACCATGAAAAATAGAGATATGTGCGACACAAAAACATATCTCATCAGATGCCTATAACGTGGTCAAAACGTCTTCCTGATGTTTACAAATGCACAAGACGCAGCAGTGGGGGATCCAACAATCATCCGCCCAACATTTAGCTCCAAGGGTAATAAGGTTATTTAATAATGGGCTGGTCTATAGACGGGATACGGGGAGCTCTGACGTGGGCTTGCTCCAGTCATGTTAGTACAATCAAACGATCACCACTTCAAACAACGCATCAGACGCATAGGATAAAGATCTTATCAACCCCTTGTCGCCCGATACACTTCTTACTAATTAATGCGTTTGGTTTGTGGCTAACGTTAGCCACAAAAGCTGCTGATGCAAGAAACACAACATGCTCGCAGACCAATGTACGGCTCCCATAAGCCAACTGCAGTGTAACCATGCCTTGCCACACCACATTTTGTACCAATCCGAAGCTCGGGGTTGTAAAGTGTCATGTTTATGATTTCTATACCAGGGAAAATAATCTAAACACAACACCCTGAAGGCGTGAGAAAAACAAGAGTTCTGGTTTCCTATGCGTTAGTTCTAGTTCCTGACGCCCAGTGCAATCATTTGCGACAAAAGCTATTGTCACGCATGCGGTCCCGTCTCGGTTAAATACACAGCCTGTAGTCCAGTAAGTCTGGTTTTGTGTAGTTATAGGGCATGCACCACTTGTGCAGTTTAACCCATTTAAACAAACGCGTAGTCCTATGCAGAGAACAGCGACATGGTGTGCATTGCAATTAGATTGAGGAAATAAATACGGCCAGCACGGAGTACGGGCTCATGCCAGTCATTGTCTGATACCAGCCCGTGGTGGTAATATAACCAAGGCCAGTGCAAATATGTCAGAAGCGGAGAAGTTGGGAGTAGACACTGCGAGTAGAGCTAGCTCGCTAACAAAGAAAAAGGAGGAACCTACCACGTGACGAGGTTGCACTATCCGAGGGAATTTCGGCAACAATCCCCTGCAGTTTGATGAAAAAGCCACGAGTACTTAGCAAAAAAACACAGTCTACTCGATCACGTAGCCATTTGTACTCCAAAAGGCCCCGATTTACCTCACAGGCCCGGTGGACACAGCCTCTGGTTCCGGATCCAGGCAATGGGCGAATCAATCTACACCTTGCTCAGTCGCCTCGCCGCTACGGCGAATGTGAGACAAGGCCAAGAAATCGCGGTTTCTACACCACGTTACTGCAGTTTTACAGCGTAACAAGACAATCCGTTACCAAAAGAACACATTCTCCGTTGACAAGGGGTAATCCAGACGGTCGTTTCTCGCCAGCGCTTTTCTCTCGTTTTAGGGAGAGACGTTTAGAAAATGGCGGCTCGCTCCTCTCCCTCGGATTTGAGTCTGACAAACATAGAAGTGCTGTGCGTGTGTGTGTGCGTGTGTGCTGCTGGTAGGCGGGAGACATTTCTCATACTCGCCACTAGTGTAAAGGGCAGATAAGAAACGACAAAAAAGAGCTCAAAAGAAGATGCCACAGGAGGGCATTGTCTTCCAACAGACAGGGCTGTGTCCTTTTTACATATGTTAACTGTATCAATAAAATGTCTCTTCCTCAACACAAACTACGAGCTTTAAAATATAACAATGCCCACATCAAAAGAATCAACTTGTTCCGCGTCACGCAACCTGTTTATCTACGGACATCCTGTATGTACAAAAGCATAATCTTATTCTGGGAAAAGCCAAGCCACTACAATATGTCACAAACAAAATAATAATATAATAATGCCAACAAAACAACAACAATAATAGAAGTAGAGCAGTGAATTATAATCCCACGGATTGAATTTATAGTTTGTCGGAAAATAATCCCCAGGGTGTGATGCCAGGCCAGTATTGTCTTGTTTTTCACGTTAACATCACTTGACACAGGAAGACTGCAAATCAATAACATACCGTGTTCACGAGATGTCCACTTGAGGGCGCTATTCTATCATAACATATTTGAACCAAACCATGCAATACAGTTCACAAGTAAATTGTATTAAAAACGAGACACGTTCACAAAATTGTTAGTAATTGGAAATTGCAGAAAATAGTCAATATTCAGCAATGACCAATAGATTTCAAGTAATTATACTAAATTCTAAAATAACAGCCTGTTTCCATTCTTTGAAATGAATTAAATTTACTGTAAACGTAATAATAGGTAATAATACTAGTATTACAATGATACATGATAACGAGTCCGCAATTCCAGTGATCAATTGATCAAGGAACAGTGGAAAGAGGTCTGAATACTGAGACCTGGACCCGTTAAGTACATTTCCATAAAAATTGTGTAACATAATTTGTATCAAAAGTGAAGAAAATAGTCACCTGTGACACCATCTCCACTCGTCTCTTTTCCATTATCCACAAGTGCGGAGCTGGTCGAGGAAAAGATCTAAAACCAAAAAGAAAAAAGAAAGTGATTCATGTTATAAATGGCTGAATTTATAAAAATGAATTAAGAACAAGTTTTAACAAATGTAAATATAAGAATAACAACCCGAAAGTAGCTGTCGTAACGTTTTATAGCAACAATTAAAAAAGTTTTATCCTTTCACCAAATGGACACATGTCCGTCATGAAACTCAGTGTTGGCTGATGCGTGGAAAAGGACACATTACTTAATGTTCATCCTCTGCCATTTGTCTTAATGCGAGAGTTGGTCAAACTAGCGTTTATGTTTATGTTAGCCCTGTTGGATTCTGAGGACATCGCTAGCTCAGATGCTGCTTAGCTAATACAGCTAGCTCGTTTAGTTCCCGATCCCATACTGACTTCTCAATGAACAGGGTTTTTGCATGTTTACGAATACAATTCATCGGGAAAACTGCATATAACTCAACATACTAGTCTTTACTTCATATAAATGCACATGTTCGGTTATTGATTAACGTGTTCATTTGTTTTTTATCAGAAATAATACGGCAAAAATCTTACTTACCTGCTTGTCCTGTTACTAACCGTTTACGACTCGATAACAACCCTCCTCTATACTGCGATTGGTCCGTTTCCAAATTTAGCGCTTCTCATTGGCTGTTAGAGGTGTCAATCACAGCAAATACCCGTACAGCGGAAATGTGTTCCGAAAGTTCATATCTCAAACTTCAATATTTCAAATATTGCATTGTTTCGAAAATGATTTCAGTCACTATCAATCCATTCATTTTATCGGTGCAATTTTTCTCCAATGCCACATTGCACATCTCAATTCTGACACATGCATGCTAGCTAGTCATTGTCCAGCTAATACATTTTACATTGAGTAGCTTAGTTGTTAATGTTATTCTCGATTTTGTACTTCGTGCATTTGCACTAATATCTCGTTCTAACAAATATTTCACACAGCACCATGTTTTAAAAAGCACACTAAATAAAATTGCAATTCGATAAATTGTTAAGTTTCTTGCATCCCATGCTAAACAAATGGTTGCAGAGTCGAGGAGACGGTTGTTTGCTTTCACCCAGAGGCACTAAAGAGAGGCCCACCGATTATTTGATATTTTCTGCGTAAACCACCAAAAAGTGCCTCCTATGTTTATGTTAAACATGCTTTAAATATTTATGCTGAGAGTGGAAGTGCCTAGTAATAAAAACTTCCCGACGAGCACTTTTCCTAAAACTCCCCTCTAGTTATAGTAGGCCTACACAACATCAGGGGCAGGTATCTGGTTGATGGTAAATATGAATCACACGGATGGCTAACCCACTACATAGACCTCTACAGTTTAGTAATTGTAGAATACGTATCAATACAACAGATTCAACACATAACATCTGGCTGTGATTGTGTTGGTTGTTTTATTCCTGTGACCTAATATTATAGGACCACTGATCTGAAATTATACAACCATTGACTGTTTTGACATGCAATGAGTTTGTTTATTGTTATATAGCTTTATTTAGTTTACTAATTTATAAATCAATATTTTGGAAAGAAATTACATCTGGGTCCACGTCTATGAAATCGATGAGATAATGATAATAATTGCACAAAAATACATTGTGGTGTATATGTACCTGCTTGCTTTCATATTTCATCTTTATCTTTAAAATTGCTCATTGTAAAAATGAGAGAAGGTTGCATTGTGTTAATTTTAGTAACTTTATTTATGTTGGTTTAATTATCATAATAAGTATGTTATAATTGCTTTATGTTATAATTGCCTATAGTCAACTTTCTCAACTCTGAAATCTTAATGATGTAGTTATCAATATAGGGCACTAGATGGCGTACTAACATCGCTCTTGTGACCATCACTTCCAGGAACCTTTTAATTTTCTCATTGTGGCATTTTTTCAGGAGTAAATGTTTTATTGACTGTGTATGAAAGGGAGTCAATTTGTTTTCTTCATATCCTGCCACACTTCTACTCCCACCAAAGATCATTTTCCCAATTCATACGTATACCTCTTTATGAAGCCATTTATCATGTATTATACAAACGCACGCTGAAGCCACGCTTGTTCTCGCCACAGGAGGTCCAAAGTCAGCCAGATGTAAGTATGGTAAACATGCAGTACTCCATCCAGTTGACATGATGGAAAATGCAATTGAAGAAAATGAATTCAAACATCTGAACAGACTTTAGTTAAACCAGTCATAGATTAATGATTGGTGATCTCATTCTCTCATAGATGTAATGAGTTTTGCTTGTGCTGGAGGGACTTTTCCAATAATAAAAACACATATTTTCTTATCAAAACAACAAACAATCAATTGTTTTATGTTGTGTGGACACAGAATGACAATAATTTAACTATAAACAACAATTTCCATTTAAAACATGGCAGTGATGTCAGGCTGTAACCGATCTTTGCCATTTTAACATTTGTCTGAATAACAAAATCCATGACCAGACAGTAGATATGTTGATTAACACCATGGATCAAATCAAATCAGCTGCTCCTAAAGTATAATGAAGCTGACACGCGACGCCCTCTCACATTGTAAGCCTAATTTCAAGAAAATGCGACCAAATGGGGCTAATAATTAACCCAGAGCAGCACCATAGGCAGTGTATAACCTTCTGCCTTGTGGTTGCCTGACCATTCACATTCCATTTAACAATAATATATGGCCTCAAGCAGTCATCACCAGGCCATCATACTGTGAAAACATCCCGAATTTTTCACTTACAAATGTTATAAATCGTTTGTTGGTGTAACATCACGCACATACATTTTTCATGAGGAAAAAAGCTTCTTTCTGTAACCTCTGTTCATGGAAAAAAAAGAATGCGTGTTAACTTGGGCAGAAAGATGTGGTCTAAAAGCCAATGGCCGGATACACTCTCCTTAGAGATACCCACAAAGCTTAAAAGGATCACACAGAGCTCAAAATGTATTTCTTGTTTTCTATGTCTCAGGGGAAGCCACGGACAAATGGGAGTGTGATCCATCGCAGGCTTTCAAGTGTAGTAACGCTCGACATGTACACCATACTTTTTATACTTTTATACAAGAGACAGATCCAGTTTGGAAATGAATAATCCAGACCTGAAGTCCCAGCCATTTCTTACATTTTTAATTCAGTCAAACACAATTGACATTTTCAAGTATGAAAATAGCAATATTGTAAAATAAATAACAATAAATAATATTGTGTTTTACATGATGAATCTGAAAGACCGTCACACACACAGTACGTACCATTTAAGAAATAATTTCTCTTTCCTTTTCACTGTGTTGGAATGACACATGGAGGTGTACTCTTTCTAACAAGCTGCTTATGTTGCTGTTTTTGTAACGGTGACATTTTAAACATTTGTACAGTGCATATCAACAATCAATTTATATTTCTCTACACAAAAACTGTGTTTTTTCACAGTATTTTATCAGGCAGCTACACTGACTGCTTAATATTTAGCATACTGTAAAAAGTATACACAGTGTAGTGGCTGGTGTTGAAACAATCCTCTTAACTGTATCAAGCTCGGGTCCCACACCACTATAGATGACAGCTGTAAGGAAAACAATGAGGTCAACATACAATACTTGTGACTGGAGCAGCCATGATAAAGATGCACAGGTGCAGGGCATGACATATTGGAGGAATGTGGTCTGGACTGCAGGAAGTGCCCCCACAATTTACAGCGCATACTTTCTCTCTTGTAGGTGATTGACTCATAGTAGTGACCACCTCCGAAATCAGTAATTACATTTATATACAAGATCTGTAACAATATCCACTCAAATGTCAAGCTTCAGCAGAAAAGCGACCACAAGACTGTAACGATCTCTTTACAAATCACCATATCGAGTGTGTAGCTACAGGCAGCATAAGCCTTGACTGGAAGAGTTTTATTACAAAACAAGTATTTTCCCAAAGCCAGGCAACGTGTGGCCTACAGAGGTTTGTGTAAACAGCAAATAAACAGAGAATGTGCTTTATTTTAAAATAATTGATTGTAATTGTGTGTGGCAAAATGTTGTAGAAAAAAAGGAATGTAATTAGGATTTGGTTTCTGGGATAAAACTATCGGAGGTACAAGCTGAAACACAGCACAGGAGAATACCACAACACTAGAGGGGACCAATTCACTGACCAGACATTTGCTGAAAACATTACAAAATAAACAATATGAGATCATTTAAATAGCTTCATTGTCCCAGCAGCAGAATGTCATTTGAGTCAGGAGTTCACCGGGCCTGAATCCAGTGCAGTGCGGTCCAGCAGCACAACCTCTGGCTCTTCATTAACGTGAGGTGCAAAAAGGGAAAATGTAATGGATTTTAAATACATAATATGACGTCATGTACATTCACACTGGATGAAACCGACTGAAACATATCTCTCTTGGTCACTTCACCGGAGTGTGCGATCCACTCAAATCTGCACCGTCATGCTCTTCTCTTTCCCTGTTCCTTTTATCTCGTAAGTCAATGTAAGGTCTCTCCTGAGGTTTGGGAGACTATTCTAGCCTCTTTTTTTTTTCTTTTCACTCTCTGGCTTTGTCCCAGCTTAGAAAGTCTTTCAGTGTACTCCACAAACTGATGACGCTGACAGCCTGAGATTTCACTCCAAAAGTGTGTCCTGGGACAAAGCTGGTCTCCCGTTTCATAGCGAGGTGGATTGCTTGATGCTGTGGAAGCTGACCCGTGAAGGTGACGTGGGGATGGACATGGCCTGTGTCATCCTGGCCCGGATCGAGTGCTGCTCCTGCCACCGGTGGAAACGCTTCCTCACGGCTGACCGCACCTGTCAGCGGA
>JAPMNZ010811907.1:0-11510 GCA_029875035.1 Pomatoschistus microps | reverse complement strand
CTGTTGCTGAATAACATAAGAGTAAATAATTTCCATAAAACCCTATTCAGTTCTTGAAATAGTATAAAATGTAAAGCCAAAGAAGTTTGACTTGTAGTAGTATGTATTTTGTATTTTAAGCAATTTAAGTTGCCAAAGTGAAAATATGAAAGGCCAAGAAGGAGAGAGCAAAAAGAACACATGATTATGAAGGTTAAACAATGGCAATGGTCATTACGCCTTTCTTTCAATGAGAAGGAGGAGAGAAATCACCACCCATTTATAATTCATATCCTCAATTACGTCTAATAAAGTGGCATGAATGGGACCAGCCTTGGGAATGGCTCTGGCACAATTACATGTATAGCCTGGCATTAACATTTTCTATTTGAACATTTTTCAGCCTCAATTTCTCTAAGAGTTAATAAGAGCGATGATCCCTCCTTGACTTTTTCATGAAATTATTGTATGGTTATAATATTTCAATCTATTAGCCCCCTCTCATTCCTGTAATGTATTCTGTCATTTAATAGTCTGACCTGTACAGACAGAGCTGAGAGTGAGAAAGAGGGCAGAGGCAGAGCACATGACATTGATGAGAGGAAAGGGTCCTGTCGTTTTGATCCTGGTGCAGGTGACACAAAGGTTCAGTATGAGTATTGGGGTCCCTCTGAAGGCCATGCCCATCATTGGCACAGAAACTACTTTTGATGGTTCTTGGAAAACAGAAAAGACTAGTCAACTTTACAGATTGGTGTACAACATCTGTAGCTATTGATTTAATATCCACACAAACACTTTAAATTGGCATTACTGAACCAAAATGAGAGTAATCCACCCACATTATACCTAAAGTCGTGTTTTTTTTTAACATTCAGATATAACCGAACCGTGTGCATGTCATGGTTATAGATTTGTACAATTGAGAAGTATTATTTTGATTCTGTAGCTTGTTAGAACTGTTTATTATGAGGTTGTTGGTCCTGTTGGTAAGCCACGTGCCAATGTCTCTGCTTGGCTGTAAAAGCTCCCTGTTTACTCCACCTTTCCTTTTCCCCTATTCTTCCATCATCCCCCCTTCATCCGCTCACATAAAACAAGAAAAAAAACTATTCAGCAAACCTGGCCGGCTGCTTTTATATAAAATAACAAAGTGTTCAGAGCTTGTAAAACACCACAGGACTGACAGTTTAGCAGACTCCCTGTAGTCTAGAAACTTGTGCTGCACCGGCAGTGAAAGAAAAGGGGGAAAAGAGGCGGATAGTGCTGTGACAACTAAACTTTCTTTCTTAATTAAGTTAAAATTTTCTTTAAGATACATTCTCTGCCCCCTGAATCATTGTGAAATCACCATTATCACCATTCAGATTCCACAGCCTACCTCATCTGGCGTCGTAATTGTGGATGCTTTTTAATAATGAACGAGAATCAAGACAGAGTTGTGATAACTTGAAATGGGAATGACAACCTGAAGAATAACAACCTGAAGAATATCCACATTTACACAGATAAAACTGTCTGCGCAGACTATTTATTAATCAGATTCCATAAACCGGATGCACATAAGCAATGCTGCTTTGATATTCAGGTTCAGAGCGCTGCACTAGGACTGAAAAACTCACGCTGCTACTCACTTTAATGTTATAGTACATAATATATCTTGCACAAAAGAGATTCTATTTAACATTATTAATATATTTGCACACTTCCTGTCTTTTTGCACAACCTGAGTGATTCTATCTTTGCCAAATGTGAGATGTACATTTCTCCATTGTGAGATCAATAAAGTTTATCTTATCTTAACTTATCTTATCTGTTTTATTGGACTTTTTCTCAGCTTCCCCTCACAATGGGAAGTAATTTGATCTCCAAGGCACGTTCACAAACATAAATAAGAGTGCGAGGGGGACACGCGCATTTTCGTAGGCGGACTGTAGCAGGGGCAGAGCAAAGCAGAGACTCATGATGTGGAATTTTAGCGTAATGCTGGCAACAACAAGGCCAAGTATTGAACACTTTAAAATGGCCAAGCCTTTAACCAAGACACAGTCAAATAAATGTGTCCATGGTCATTAATAACCAAAGAAATATAAACTTGAACGCCATGATAAAAGACATGTCTCGATCAAAATCTCTGCACTGTTTGAGGACCCTGGGCAAATACTGCTTCACTGCCCTAATTTAGTAACTGTACTTCCAGGATCGTAAAGCATCGTTCTGAACCATCTTCTTTCTCTTTACGTTCACACTATGTGGCCAGAAGAGAGCCAGATGTCCCTTTCCACTTCACATCACAACGAGCTAACGACTGCTAATCCCCCATAGCTTTCCCCTCAGAGGAACCAAGGCAGCAGCCATGATCTAACTCCTATTGAATTCCAATTACCCTCCATCAGGATTGCACAATAAGGGCCATACCTTGTTATGCCTGTACCACAAACGTAACCATGCTCTCCACCATCAATACCACTCTGCCACCCACTGATACGCAGCCCGGAGATATGAAATAACAGCACATGTTTATTGTTAGCCGCCATTATTTTTATGATTGCACCTAATTAGTTTACATGCATTGGCAGAATTCACTTACTGTATCTAGCAACAATTCGAAACAAGAGCCAATGCATACTGTTGTAGTTTTTCCACACATAGCAACAGTCGCTTCCTTGCCCACCCTTTTTTTCCTTTGAACCAAGCAGGTTTGCTCCTTTTGTGCCAAATAGGGACCCTTGTAAAAAAAAAAAAAAAAGAGCAGCTTTGGTGAATAGAGGCCTTGCAGGGAGTCTGGCAGGCCTGCACCACTAAAAGCCGTCTTTAGACATCGCAAACACAAGCAAAATGTCCTTTCAATCAAGGGCCTGTTTAGCACATGCTCAGTTAACCTCTATTGAGACTATCTTTCAATAACAATTACCATCAAAACACTTTCAAAGTATACAGACATAAAACAATGGCTGTATCGTGAAGTGTTCCCTGACCTGACCCCATGTATCTAGAAGTTTTTCAACACTTGCTTAACTACAAAGTTGATTGACCTAGTTCCGAATCAACACTAGTTTGAGCTCCTAGGGCAACTTATTAAGAGCTCAGTAAGATTTTCCCGGTTAAATACAAGGTCAATAAACAGAATAAGTACAGGTACAGCCGTTGAAATTATGTTTTTAATGAAGGACATCTAACCAACATCTTGTGGTTGGAGTTAGAACACATGGCCCTATCTCATAACTCGACACTATTTGCATTGTGAGAAAAGTATTCTGCTACAATGGCCTCAGGACCAGAGGCCAGGGTCATTTAAAACTTGCCAGCAGTGAGGGATTTGACTGAATAAAAAGTCAGATTTTGCACCATTTTAACACTTCAAAAACACCAGCAACACCAAAGCCGATAAGGTTTTTCTCCTAATACAGTAAAGTCTCAGTCAGTTAATACACTATGACATCACCTCTCTCGCACATGTAGGGCTAAGTGTTACAAATGAACCATAGCGCTGATGCAATGACTTTGAGGTGGTAAATACTATAACAGAAAACAGAATCCCTATTAAAAGTAAAGAAAATGGTTACTCGGGCTGCTCTGACGGTGAAAGTGGGATGGAGGCTAAAGGTGAACCCGAGTTTGTGTGGCACTCTATAACTGTGGTATTGGCACCACTGCATTTTCCCTTCTTAAAAAGTTCTCATTCCCAGCTTTAATGCCTACCGCTCCACTTTTAGATGATTGCACTATAATGGAGAGACAGAGTCATGGCGTGGTTTATTGCTACGCTCACACACAAATAACCTATGGGAGCCCCAAATCCGAGCTCTAAATTTGCTTTCCTCTGACAGTTTAGTCTGTTTTTGACCTTTTCGATCTTAACGTGACTCAAATCTCAGCTGGGGTGTTTTAATACAAATGCCAGACTGCTTTCAAAAAAGTGTGGATGACTTCAAAATAGTTTTTTAAAGCATTATATTTTTCCCCCACGCAGAAAAAGGATCGTCTCTCTTAACATTTGGTCATTGGGCATAATTTCCCATTACATTGCATGTATACAGTCAGTAATTAAAGGTGATGTCAGCAACCTAAATTGTACATAATTTTTTCAAGAATGTCAAATAATTTTATCCAATCAGGAAGCTGCATGGGTGTGTCTGAGCAGTGCTTGTATTCAAAAAGGTTTCACCCCCTCTTCACAATTTGAAAGTACAGGTAAAATAAGTAATCAATATTAATTTTAGAAGTGTTCTCTTCCTTGTAATCTCTTATCATCTGTCTTCACAAATACTCTTTATCAGGATTCTGCAGTGTCTTACAACATTGACAATTATGCAAGAACACAGTGTTGCCTAGTCTGCCCACAAGCCCAAGCAAATTGCAAGTCATTGTGGCAAAATGTACTTGGAAGCTGGGATTGCTCATTATGACTCCTGCGGAAAAGCCTGAGTGAAACATTGTTTGGTTAACTTCCTTTTTCCCGTTTGCATGTGTGGGAGCCATGGCCATCTATCCTCTTAGACATGTTTAATAGGGCTTTGCCTGCATTGACCGCCGGTGTAAAGATGTCATACTTTATTAGAAATCCTTAAGATGAGGGGTAGCATTAATCACCGGCCCTTGTTTATGAAAGCCATAAATGTTCTGGTGAGTGCTTTATTAGCGGTTGCCAGATTTGCTTGTGTACAAATATGGAAAACCTGGCAACTTTTCACCTGTGGGCAATAGTTTCTCCACATGTCTCTCGCTCAAAGACATTGTGTCATATCGTCACACACACATATGACATCATTGTGACTTATAACCCTTGTTGTCAGAAGAACACTGATTGGATGATTGTCTTCCAAAGGACATCGACATTTACTTTCAAACTCAATTGTGCTGATGTCTAGAGCTATTACAAACTGGCAACACGTGGGGAGTGATAGGCCTGGGACAGTAGCGTGGGATAGCCTGGCTGTACTGTATCGAGTGTGTGGGCGTATAGTCATGTTCGGGGTTATGTAGGTCAAACGTCTGAAGCTAAGAACATCTCCCAGCTGAAATACCAGGGAAATGTCAAAGTCGGACACTGTGCAATCCTGCAGATCAATAGTTCAATTGGACATAAAGGCAGCGCTGTACTAAGAGAGGATTCACCGGTGGGAAAGGACTTAACAACTTGGCTTAGCAATATAGACTTTTTTCACGTTTGAAGAGTCTTTGTTGGTGAAATCGGTAAAAGTCAAGGATTTTATCGTGAGTTAATCTGAAAAGTGTACCTTGTTCCGAGGCTGGTGGTCTGAGAACATCCTGCCTCTATTTTGCGTTGAATTCTTTCATATCTGACATTCATCTAGTTATTCAATGGCATGTGTTAGATGATTTAATTTCCTAACATGGAGCATATAGGTAATGTAAGTCATCTTTATTTACATAGCGCTTTTCACAGACCAGAGTCACAAAGCGCTTTACAATTTTTGTGGGCTCTCACTCCACCCAGAGATGGGAGTGGGGTCGCCGTGCAGACCTATTGTACTTGTTTTTAGTGGTAGTGAAAACCGGAGCACATGGAGCAAACCTACACGGGGAGAACATGCCTGTCTGGAGATGGCTCGAACTTAGTATTTTCTTGCTGTGAGGGACAAGAGCTGAGTAGATACAGTAGCAGAACAACCCTGAGGAGTTCATCCTAAAAGGTCCATTCTCACCGTTTTTTCTTCAGAGCTCCTATAATTATATTTCTCAGCATTTCTTGAGTACAGCTCCATTGTGAAAAGTCATCTTTCTTTTCACAATCATCTTTGCTCTTTTAAAAATGTCCCCAAAGTCCCACATCATAGCATAAACGTTGCATTATTAGATCCAAAAAACCCCATGGTTCACCGCAGACGCGCTACACGTGGAAATCCATCCACAAATCGTAAATTCAAATTCCCTCCACCTCCCTCGTCCTCGCCCCTAGTTAAGTGTGGAATAATGTCGTCCTAATCATTATTTTTTTGCAGCATGCCATAACAGCATCATTCAGGCAGCGTAATGATTTTTTATGCCCCTGACATATTGTTTTGCGGCGAGTGACATAAAAGCACAATGACATCTGGCATTTTGGGAAAGGTCAGGCGGCCCATCTCGGCGGCCCGTCCATCTTCATAACGTCCACCACTTGTCACACGGAAACTGGCATCACCAATCTCTGTCTGTCCCTCTCTCTTCGCTCTCTCTTCTACCTCTTTTCCTCCCAACTATCCTCATCCTTGGTTTTCTTGGCCGCCCAAAGCACATCTTGATTAGACAAGCGGAGAACGTCTTTCTAAAGTGTGACTGTAGGGGCTATGACAGAAGATTTCGCACACATACATTTGTCCGTGGCCCGGGGCATGCTGGGGGGGCACTAGGGGGGTGCACATGTCAACACCAGCTGTGACGATCGCAGTGACACTGAAAGGCTTTAATACTAATGTGATAAATGTGTCACCGCTCACTGCAGCCGCAAAATGTGTCTGTTATGAGCAATTGCAGTAGTCGGGTTCAACTGCTTTCAACATTTTTTTCTCCCCTCTGGCTTTCACTTGATTGTGATTGCAGTTACAGCGGCACACACCAAGAGAAGTATAATATTATGACTTTAAAGACTAAATTGAAACCGCTATTGTCATTTCAAAGTTAATTTAAATACTAATAAATGGGCTCAACAATACCTGTATTTTGGGGAGATTAAGCTGCCACAGGTCCCAATACAAGAAATATTCCCTATTGTTTTCCCAGATCAAGAATCTATTATTTGTGTCTCTTAAAGTCCTCTCTTCTGACCAACATCACAGATATTGTCACCACTTTTAGACCCCTTTATGAGATAATAATTAAACTATAGTTTGTATGTATATTACTATTTAAGTCAGTACATAGTTTAGTTTTTCTTTCAGGTGGATTTGGATTTGAAGACTAGAAAGCTGACTATTGACAGTCATAGTTACCAGAAAGGATATTTCAACTGCTCTCCACCACAATTTTGAAATATGTAGAAACATATTTTAAAATGTTTCCCATGAATGCAACCTATTGTTATAACTAGATAACAATGCTAATATGGCGTCGTAAGATAATGTATTCCCATTTTAACATTTATACATCTGTTTTAGAAGCATCAATTTCTAAAGATGAATGTTCTGTTCATTCATCTTATTCACTTCCTTGACTTTGATCAACCCTTTCCCCTCCCGCCCCCCAACATCTTATGGGCGTGTCAGTCTTGCCATGCTCTGTCCTTCTCAGCTTCAAATTACAGTTTTTCTGACAACTTGACTGGGGTTTTCAAGTATGCCCACCCACTTGCCTCCATTTTTCAACCTATTATTTTCACATAACCTTACCATTGCTCAGTATAATACATACATATGCATTTCTCAGATTTTTGGCATCTCACTCTTAGTAGGGAAGAGTCACCTTTCGCTAAGATTGACGTTGTAAGCTGCACATGCAAAAAAAAGCCTTAAATAGCAGGAGATTCAAGGGGGCGCTGTTTTGTGCATTTGGGGGTCATACTGTGTCAGAGGTATAATTTCTCACTGGTAATACTCCACACTCCAGCCCTGACAGCTTTAATGGTGATGGCCTTATTATAGAGAAGACACCTGCCTCTGTGCATGTGTGTATGTGCGTGCATCCTAATGTTGATGGCTGTGTTAAAGCCAGTAGAGGACAACTAAAAGGCCAAGATTTATAGTCAGCCACATTTACAGACATGGCAATGATGGGCTGGAGGATTCGGAAAGCCATGCATTTCTAAGTGCATCCGTGGAGGTGAAATGAGTGGTATTTTGTGTATGTTTGCATATTTTACTCTGCAATGACCTGCCTATTATTGAGACTGAAGGTTCAATGTACATATTGTTTTTACATTTTTCATTTCACTGTGGATTGTAGATAATGTTTGTTTTAAATGTTTGGCAAGGAATCAAACATCCATAGATGAATTGCCACCACATTTGTTGGAAACCAGTCCACAAGATGTCAATTCACTTTTCCTCTTTACCTGAGCTGTGTGTTAAAAAGAATCATTTGGCTGGTTCAAATGTTTTGTTGATTACACATCTGCAACATTGGCAAAATACAGTACTCACAAAAAGTGGCAATATAAATCGTTACATGTATCAAGATGCCACACAGTTGTACGTGTACTATATCCTGCATTAAGTTTGAAATAGTAAGCGTTGCAGCGGACATTTGTGGCGTATGTTCCAGTAATGGCCTACATGGAAACTGACTCTGATCTCTGTGGTTTACGCTTCGTCTGATTTATGCACGTTCACACTTCCATATACTCTTGTTCTCTCTTGTTCTCTCCATCCACCACAATGTTAGCCAATCCTGCTTCCACTTCTCTTCCTGTAAGTAGACACACAGCACCTGCCAAACCGTTGAATAAGAGAGAGAGAGACGGTGTAAAAAAAGAAAACAATATTTGGTGTGGTTTAACGGACAGAGTTTGAAAGCATTGGGACAGTCCTCTTCCTCTCATTATGAAATACCACTGTGAATCATTGTAATTCTGTCACATTAATTTAAGATATACAACATTTCACACAAAGTTATCCTGCGCATGTCTAATTAAAAAACCAAACTTGTGTATTTTACTCCCTCGCATTCAATAATCTCTATTTGCTTCACACAATTTGCTCACGGCTGTTTGCTTCAAGAGCTTAAAGGCAGTTAATGCTGAGGACGTTTCTCTCCCAAACAGCAAAATCACTTGAGCCTGTGATCTGGCATTCATTTCATTCTGTAAATAAGCCTATCCTCCTGTGTTTATCCATGATCCACAACACAACGGCCCTAAACGTGGCTCACGGTCCCTAAACGCAACGCATGTTCTTCTAATAGTTCATATAAATGGCCATCTTCCGCTAACAAGCACCAATATTATGTTCCGAATAACTGTATATCCAGTCTTGGCTCACCGGGCCGGCTGTGGCTTGCATTATAACCCTGAATAATTTTTATGTTTTGATAATGATGTTTTTGTGCTGGAACCCTGTGAAGTGCTGAATATGACTTCAACATTCCCTTATTAGTAATGCTAATTAGATGCATTTATAAACTCCATAAATACAACTTCCCTGCATATGACAGAGATTAGTTTGTAATAAAAAGGTTACATCACTTATTTGACTCAGTATGTGATGGGTATTGTTTTGGAAACGCAATGTAAATGGAGAATTGATTTGAATTGATTATTTTGCCTATTTCTTGTATTATGTGCTCATTTCAAATTATTGCCTTATTTAATAGTAATAATATTAATTTGGCATACATACAGTGTATCATTCTTTGTCTTACCTGATGCAGCCTTCGGACATCCAATGACCCCTGTCTTTATTGGTATACAATCACCTTGTGCAAACATTTTTTTTATAACAATAACATATCCTCAGAGCTTCTTATTATATGAAAGGCCATCTGCTGAGCTGACACTATTGTTTCATGTGCACTCTGCTCACCCTACACAGCACCAGCTTGTTAAACTGTGCGCGCTCTGTAATGGAAATGAGGCACGGGTTGAAAGTCCTGCGTGTTGAGCCTCAGGTGTGAGTGGGTGGATGTGTGCGATATTCTCACACAAAACTGGAATCTCTCCCAGGTCCAGCAGGTACATGCAAGTCAGCCTGTAATCTTTGTGCTAGTCCCAAACTAGATAACAAGGTAACATTAGGAGGGGATTCTTTGTGGTACATACATTAACTGCACTAAGTTGGAACTATCCCACGATCCATAGTTTTAAATATTCTGTCCTGATTGCTTAGCGTATTTCAGTAAGGGCAAGTCTTTAAATATTATTTTTCAAATCTGTCTGTTTAACGATCTCTTTTGTGCTTCCACTCCCACCTGCTGCACCTCGGTCTTCTAATCTTGTTTGTCATAAATAAATGAGCTGCCCCAGTGAGGTGTGTAAGGCACTAATTAATTTATTGCTTGATAAGAAGTGGAGGGGGGCGCCTCTATCCAGCCTCCCATAGTCATAAAATGCTGGAAAAAGCAATAATAAGCCAGCGATGACTACGTGTGTATTGAGACTCCTGTACTTACTGTTTGTACAGTGATGGCTTGTATTCTGATAATGTGGTGGTTGTTAATTAATCGTTAATCGTGCAGTGGCTGATTAGCACGTCAGCCGATAGACTCCAGACTGACTGGAGACAATAAATACATATAGTCAATAAAACAGCAGAGCACCACGGGAAAAAGGCCAGCAAGTTTATGGAACAAGAAACAATGACCAAATATGGACAATAATGTCAGCCTATAGGCATAGTGATATCTTGAGATGAAAAAGTTATAATAATTCTTTAACATTTGATCAAATTCATCAACTGCATTCACACCTGTACATCAGATTCAAGATTCAAAAATGTATTTGCCATTTGCAGTAAAACCAAAGTGGAAAAACTGTGCAAGATCATATTTTAATTATGTAAGTATTAAGGTGCCACTCGTTCAAAGAAATTTGCTTAAGAGACATTAAATAGATAAGAGACCGGGCCCAGAGCTATCCATCTTCTCGTTTTCGTATTGTTAATATGTCCAAATCAATGCATGAACAGTTGCAAGCAGCAGGTATGAGTAAGAACCCTGGATGAAAAACGCTGAATAGCAAACTTCTTTTTCTTCACGCCGCAACGGATCCCCACACTGCTCCTCCTCTGTCCCTATGGTTGTATGTCTCCACACTGCTGTCTTATGTGGATGAACTCAATTAGACTTAAGTGAAACCAAAGAAAGATGGCCACACTTAACTCTTCCGCTGCCCATTTATTCACTAACAGGAAAACGCTTGTCGTCCAGCAAGAAGTATAAGACCTGCTATCCTTCTTGCTGGATCACCCGGCCATTTCCTCTTATTGTCAAAGACGCATACACACTGTAATGGGTAATAGATACAGGCCTAATCCTTGCGCCGGGTTGAGATGGATAGAGGAGGGAGCGGAGCAAAGGGAAGGCTCGGGAAAGAGGCGTGAGTTATGAAGCTATACTCTGGGGGTTAATTCCTCTCCAGGCGTTTTTACACACAAATACACATAAAGGTGATGTCCGGTCGTGCCAAGCCAGTAGCACCACTAGTTAAAAGGGAATAAGTTTATGGCCAGTGGAGGCTCTCATACATCAAGGAGCAGTTTGTTTGGGCAGCAGCGTGACAGGTTACAGTAACATGGGCAGGGCCGGGAGCTGGTGGCGGCAGCAGTGATGAATGGGGGAAAGGAGTAAGGATGCTGTAGATGTGTTGTTGCAGCAGAAAGAGGCATCAAAGAAGGTTTTTAGCACAAAGATAAATGACTATGAACGTTTTTTTTTTTATTTTTTTCATGGGAAGCATTATTATTCTTCTGTCAGTGCAAATGTTATGGATTGTGACCATACCTGCATATATGAAAGTCTGATCCCACCAGTGGCTAAGGGTTCAGGTTTGTTAGGTCTGTGATGGGAGACCCCCAGGTTCATTGTAACGGCTGCAGCTGTAAAGTGCTAAACTGTTGTTGTGTCCTTAGGCAAGACACTTCACCCACTTTTGTCTGTAT
>JAPMNZ010811815.1:0-10126 GCA_029875035.1 Pomatoschistus microps | reverse complement strand
GTCTGTCTGTGCAGTTGTTTGTCTGTCTGTGCAGTTGTTCGTCTGTCTGTGCAGTTGTTGAGTTGTTCTGGGTTTGTCCACAGGCGAGCGAGCAGGACATCCTCAAGTACGTGGTGAAGTGGGGCGAGCAGCAGCTTATAAAGAGGATGGCAGACCGAGGTAAGAGAACACAGTGTGTGAATACCCTCACAGCTACAGCCGCTATTGCACCACCTGCTATTGCACCACCCGCTATTGCACCACCCGCTATTGCACCACCCGCTATTGCACCACCCGCTATTGCACCACCCGCTATTGCACCACCCGCTATTGCATCACCCTCTATTGCATCACCCGCTATTGCATCACCCGCTATTGCACCACCCGCTAACGCACAGGCCAAATGTGACGAGTCTTCTGCATAGGGCTCAACTTTTCACAACTGAGAAGTTCCTGAACTTTACTGTGTGAGGCCGATGATTAACTGATAAAAAGGTTTAATAATTCTAAATCAATTAATTTATACACAGCCCAACATCAGAACAGCTGTCGTCTCTTGAGGACTTCACAAAATTGTGCATTCGCCAATAGCAGATCAGAACATCAAACAGCGTGGTCACAGTCAAAACAAAGGAAATGTTTCTCTTTTTTTGTGTGTCAATTTTCAATAACAATAAAGGGCCTAAACGGTTTATCGAATCGACATTTCTTTGCTTTGTTAATTGGATTTTTGTTTTCAAATATTTAAACCTCTTGCGCAACTGCACAGAAGTAATTCCAGCACTTGTCGGTGATTTCTGGTTCTGCCTGGAGAATATAGATATTATTTCATCATATATTTTTAGAATTTTTATTTAAAATAGGCAGTTAAATGTGAAATAGTTAATGAATGTCTTGATTTACCAAAGATGATAATCGATTACTAAAATCTATGGCTGCAGCTCTAAGCTTAACAAAAAGCATGTCTGTGTTTCAGTTATTTTTCCAACATCAATAAATCAAACATTAGTGCATCTGAACATGTCCACTTCAGGGAAACCATCGCAATAGCGCTGGAGCTGAAAGCTGTTGGACCTGTGGTGTGACACACTCGCTGAATATGAATCAGTTGTTGGCATGTTTCCAATCCAAATTTCATTCAAATGAGGACTGTAATGACTACAATTATCGATAGCTGCCGTTTTAATTCCACTGCTGTGAACTTGCAATAGGCCTCAGACTGTACTAAGTAATTGAAAGATCTTTGATAATGGCTGTGTCTTTGCAGAGCCCAATCTGCTGAGTGGCACTGCGCACAGTGTGAACAAGAGGGGCGTGAAGAGGAGGGACCTGGATGTGGAGGAGCTGCGGGAGATCCTGTCCCCCCTCCTGCCGTTCATCCGGACGGAGCACATCCTGCCCCCGAACAGCGACGTGCTCGCAGACGCGGTCAGTATTTATCGACCGCTGTCTCCTCAGCCGTTCCGAGCTGATTAAAGTCCAGCGGGGTCTTTGTGAGCGTCATAAATGGTGTATTGATCCACATTCTCGGCCTGTTCACAGCTCAAGCGCGGCTTGATAAGCACTCCTCCTCTGGACATGCTGCCCACGGCTGAAGGGGGCAAAGCCAACGCCTGGCTGAGGCAGAAGAACGCTGGCATCTACTTGCGCCCGCGACTGTTCTCCCCTTATGTGGAAGAGGCAAAGGTACGGCCCATTACCAACGGATCAATGCCTCCCAGGAAGTGGTGTTTACGCTTTGTTCTTTTATTGCCGTCTTCAGAATGCACTTTGAAAACTATAACAGAGCTATTCGTGTAAACCATGTGATGCCAATTCCACCCGCTTCAGGGCTGCACGATTAATCGCAGTCGAATCACAATTATAGTGGAAGCAAATGGCAAAGTCTGCTCTTATTTATGTCACAAACCAAGAAACTCCATGCACAAGACAAGAGAAAATCTAAAATGAAGGAAAACATAATTATTTTTTTAGTATCTTAAGCCTTATTTTACGCAATTTTCCTCTGCTCTTTTGCTTGTTCCAACTTTCACTGGCAACCTTCACGACAATAAAACAATATTTTCAAACGCGTGTGTGCATGTGTAACTAATATTGCTGCTCCTACTAATAATAATACAACTACTGCTGCGACTACAGGCACTGAAACACGTTAACATACACGTACTTTTCAACACCATACATCCTAACTGTCCTCAGCTCGGGGCCGCAGCAGCGTCTCGTCCTCGGAGTGACGATAGTTTAATGTTAAATGTTTTAAATGTAACACTCATAAGTGGTTTGTTGTATGCATGCTTTTTAAAATATCGTTAATCACATTGTTAATCAGAAATGTGATTAACGATTAACGAAAATCATGAATCCCTAGCTTTCATCATATTCCTGGTCACGAATCCTCCTGAGCACAGACTCTGGAGAGCAGTTATTAGTTGAATTGTCAAGTGCAGCTCATTTGTGGAGGTTGGAGTGTCCTTGAGTTCCTCCTATACTGTGGAAGTTTCCTAAGTTCCAGTTTCCCTGTTTGCAGACTGTTCTGGATGAGATGATGGTGGAGCAGACAGACTTAGTCCGCTTGAGGCTTGTGCGAATGTCTAATGTCCCCGACACCCTGTACATGGTCAACAATGCAGTCCCCCAGTGCTGCCACATGATCAACCACCAGCAAATGACCAGCAACTCTTCCTCCGCTCCGTCTGTCGTAGCCAATGAAATTCCAGGTAAATCCCAGTTTGCAGTGGAGCCATAACTTTTCTCTGTTCGAAGCTTTGGAAATGTTTGTATAACTTTAAACTTTGATTCTGACCTTTTCATCTGTGGTTTTGTCTGGAAGTTCTCTCTATAAATTGTGCACAAAGAATAAAGCTGTTGTCTGCTCGGCTGTTGCAGTGCCTCAGCTGTCCGTGGTGAAGGACATGATCCGCCGGCTGCAGGAGCTAAGGCACACGGAGCAAGTGCAGAGAGCCTACGCCCTGAACTGCGGCGAGGGCGCCACTGTGAGCTACGAGCTGCAGCTCCGAGTGCTCAGAGAGTTTGGGCTGGCAGACGGTGCCACGGAGCTGCTCCAGGTAAGACCAGAGCACGAGAGGAGCTGTGGCTGGAGGTCAGACAAACGCTTGTCCTGGAAAAGCACCATGACATAGGCATCAATGGATTTTCTTTTTTAATTTAAACCTATAATGTTAGATTTTAAGTGGTCTGTTTTGTATTCTAGAACCCCTACAAGTTCTTTCCCGATGAACGATTTGGAGACGAGAGTCCGATTCTGGCCTTGCGACAGGTGGGTCGCTGTCGTGTGAACAGCAGCCCGGCGATGGACAGCATGTTCGCAGATATGGATGGAGTGGGAGGTTTCCACCCTCCCCTGCCGCCCCCGCCTCCCCCATACCACCCTCCTGCCACCCCCAGTCATGCCCAGATGAAGGGGGCCTGGAGGCCTCGGGTGCCCATGCCCACACCCACCCGCTCCTTCTCCTACCCCTGTAACCGCACCCTCATCCAGAGACATGTGTCCTCCAAACACGGCAGCTCCGAGTACGCGTCTGTGCCCAGACCCCAGCCCCCAGACTGCACCAACCCCCAGGCCATGGGGCGAGCGCTGCTGGACCAGCAGGCGGTGAGTGTAGCAGAGCACATGTGTTTGTGACAGTTTGACTCGTGTGTAACATGATGTTGTGTTTGTGTTGCTGCAGCTGAACGTGGAGCCGCTGATGAGAGAGTTCATGCCTGACATTGCTTTGGGAGTATCGGTGCTCTCTCTGAGGGAGCAGCACATGGACATGGACAGAGAGGGGCCTCACAGTCCTATGGCCCCCACAAGCCTCCACCTGTCCCATGGCCCCTGCCCCGCAGCTCGCCTCAGTCACGGCCACGGCCCTGGACACGGTCACTCCTGTAAAAGACACGCTCCTGAGCCCAAGCTGGAGGCTCAGGCAGAGTTTCCAGATCTGTATGACTTCTCCTGCCGCCCTGCCACCCCCACCTCGGGTCACCCTCGCCCGCCTTTCCCAGGGCCCGATCTCTACAGCCACAGCTGCACCTCTGGCTCCTACCAGCCCTCTTACATTTGTGACTCTCAGGCCCACTCCCACTCCCAGGGGCGGAGTATCCCTGACCCGCTGCGGTTGGATGTGCTGGGGATGACCTCACAGAGACACGAGCCTGTCCTCGCCAGTCCTTCTGGGGCCCAGTCTAGGATGGGACATGTCCCAAGGGGGAGATCAAATGAAACAGACTTGACCCATGGCTTAGGTCATCTGCGCTCCCCGAGTGGAAATGTGGACAGTTATGAGGACAGGCACACAGGAGCCAGAGAGCCGGCCGAGGAGATGGTTCTGGGGGCCGAACAGTCGGGCCCCTCCCCTGTCCCCCAGAACCACAGGAACAGTGTGACGGAGCACTCTGACCGCCGCTCACCCAACAAACCTGAATATCCTTATAAGAAATCAGCACTTTAACCCTTGGAGGAGCCGGGGTTGAGATTGGAAAAGGGAAACCTAATGCTGTCTGTCCTGGTGGACGGCAAAGCACTAAATGTTGTGTGAATGTGTGTTTTTGAGAGGAGCTGCTGGGGGAAGGGGGATGATGGTAGCTATTTCTAGTTTGTCCTTTTGTCCTACCTCTGTCACACTGTGCTCTCCATCACACGTCGCTATAGAACGCTGCAGGTTAAGTCAATGCTTCTTATCGATCTCTAAACCTCCTCGGCCTGTGCTTCGGAGACCGGCTAACAAATGGAGGGGTCGGGGAGAGGCGCCCAGTGTTACGTCACCCCTGTTCAGAGTTCAATACCAATGGATTCCTCCTCAGCAGAATGCTCAGTTTACACCCGCAGACAACGGCACATGGGTTTGACACCAGTATGGCTTCCCTCATGCGTTTGTTTTCTTCTTGTAGCACGCCTTTTTAGATTCCCACCAGTTTACAGCTTCTGCCGGTAGCTCTGCAGCGTCGACGTGGAGCGATCGCGGCCTCACAAAAGCATTGGATCTGACAGGAAGTAGGTCATCACCGCTGATCGTTGGATAATTGCGTCGGATTGGAACGATCACAGCCGCTCCGTGTCGCGGCCAGCGCTCTATCGAAGTTGACGGGAAGAAGTGGGTTCATTATACATTCAGGGCTTTATTGCAGATGCATGTTCTTCAATATGGAGGCCTGTCTGCTTGTTTTAGCATCACCGGGATGGGGTTGCAAAAAGTGATGAATTGGAGACAAAAAAAAATGGGATTCCTTTAATATATTTGCTCGTGCATTTGTAATTGACCCACCACTACTCATATGTAAAGTCCATTTCTGCCCATGAGCTCCCAATCATTTTTACAAAGCCATTCCCTGAAGCAAGTTTGAATTTTTACTGGAAAATTGCTTATAAATTGCGATCAATTTTAGGATGGTTTGAGAACTGAGCTGGAGAATGTATTAACCTACATAATGCCCTTCTTTTTGGTCCGGTTTCCTAAATGTACCGATCATGTAGCAGATAGCAAAGCATATTTAGAGACCCTTTACTTTTGAAGCGTTTTTTTGCAACCCTATCCGTGGATTACTTGGATACCGGTGTTGGACAATCACAGTGCTGCGTTCAGTCATTATAGTCAGGTTTTTGTGGACATATCAAGAGCCTAGTGTCTTTGGATATGCGCTTGTTCAAGACCTTTCGCTCCATTTATCTCCTAATACTGCAATCTATAGCCTTTGAACTGGTGTGTTGAGTACCAGTTTTAGCAACCTTTATTCAGCCAAGTATGATGTCATTACTAGTATAATCACTTTCTGACTGTTCTGTTGACTATTGAGAGCACAGATTATGTCAATGTTGATACTGTTATTTACATTAGTAGCTCAGTCCAGAGTTCAGTCGGAGCTCGTCACCTCCTGTAGCTGGTGCACCACCTCACACAATCATTGCACTGTGGGAGCCTCACATGTAGTCAGGGGGAGGGGGTTGTGGGTTACTAAAAAGAATATGAAATTGAATTGTCAAAAAAAGAAAAAAAGCTGGCTCCGGCCCAATGAATTTGTATATAAGGAGTAGAGTCCCTGAGTTCAATGGCTTCTGTCACATTTTAGTGGATGTTTCAAGGTTGTAATTTTTACTGTAGTGGACAACACTGTGTACGTGTCATGAACTCACCAAGAATGTGTGGATTACGGTGTAACGATTGAAGAAGCTATTGTTTTTATGCATTTAAGGCAATTCAATATTGTTGTCGGTCATTTTGTAAAAGGTGTTTTTTTCTTTTGACAGTAACTATAGTACAGGACTGTGGGCGATCTGCAGATTAGCCTTCTGCTTTAAAGATCGCCAAGAACAAACCTTATTTTCCATCTTGCTTCATGAGGAAAAAATGCAACGGTCCAGATTCCTCCTTGTTCATGTTGGTTAGTAGTCTTATTTTCCAGGACAATGTTCCATTGAAAAAAAGTAAGTGTTGCTCTTTCGCTGTTAGAGAAGTCAGTGCCTTCCCTGCCTGCAGCTGGGCTTTATTGGAGAAGTGACTTATGTCTATGCAAGCTCTTTTCTACCAGCTAACCAGCCTGCATCACTTTGATCTCATGTAGCTTGTTTGTGTATATAGTGTTATTTAGCACCTTTTCAATTTCAAATGTGGGATTATTTGTTGAATTCTAAAACATGTTTGTAGACTGATATTAAGTTCTGTTGCGTTTCACTGAATCTATTTTTCTACTGTCACCTCAAGGGGTGCAATACAGTGGTCAACCCGGCATCATAAAAAATAAACTGGTTTGATATGATGTAATCTTTGTGGCTTTTATAACATTCCAGTTCATCGATGGTCAACAGGCAGTGACCCACGAGCCGTTTTATAAAGTTCTCTTTATTGAAAGATGAACATGACAAGTCATTCATGTAGCTGCAGCGTGTCATTTCTTCTCATTGGCTCTGCGTCTTTTCTCCGTTAGTTCTTCAAAGCACTGTCTTATTGCCTCCGCTGTGACCTCCTGTCAAACCACACACTGTTTTAGTCCAAAGAAGAGAGAAGAAAAGATCTGCTTAGCTCACCTTCCCACTGCTAGCATACGGCTGCAGAAAAGTAGCCACTGCTGACTGCATCTCCTGGAACCCTAGTTGGAGAAAGTTAAGATTTAGTTTCTACAGATAATTCTGTTGTTCCTGGACTGAATTTGGTTCACCAACACACTTAAGGGCTCTAATTTTATTAATTTCAATTCATGTAAAGAAATTATATAATCTAGGATTTTGTTGTTAATTCTATTAACTTTATTCAGTCTAGCAGCAGCTTTGAGGACTTTCCATTAAAGTCCACCAAGTTTGATATAATTTCAGCCAATAAAATGAAACAAGGTTTTTTTTAATTATCAATTGGCCTTTGTATGTATTGTGTTCTAATTGTTATTTAGTTACAAGTGTGATGCAGTCAACACCAGGGATCACAAATTTGCCCAGTGACATTTGAGCTGGAAAGACTAAGCACAAACAAATGTTCTGATGTGAATACAAAGCTCTAATAGGGTTGGCCCTGGGCCTGCATGTGTTCTGTATTTTTTTTTAACATTATAGTAAAAATCTCTGGCCCCCAAAGTCCACTGTATGGTGGTCAGGTTTAGAGTAGTGACTCCTCTCACCATACAGAATCTCCAGCTGTGCAGTGTGGCTCATTGATCCCATTAAGGTGGAGAGCACAGATCTTCCAAACGGCTCCTCCAACCCCTTCCTCTCATACGCTGCCCGTGTGTCTGAGGGGTCCAGGAGAAAATGCACCTGTGCAGATACATAAGCCCTCTGCCCCCAAGGTAAGAGTTAAATCACAAGAAAAAAAACCACCTTGATGTAAAGTGTTTGATTTGCATTCAATTTCAATAAACTGAGGAGTATTTTAACTATGTACACATTCAGTGTAGAGCATATCGGCCGCTTCTACAGTGGTGTTTCACAAATGGGAGAGACTTTTAACACTACCTTGCAGCTGGTGCAGGTGCAGAGCTGTGAGCGCCAGTCAGAAGGCCAGAAGACTGCTCCCCCCCTCTGCCTCTGCGCTGCCCGGCTCTCCAGCTCCTGAAGTCTGCAGCGAGATGTGGAGCAAACACCCGCCTCATCCTCTCTCTTGCGTTTCCTCGTAGAACTAGGACTTTCTGTGACCTAAACATGAAACCACAAGCAGAAAGCAAACGGCGAGGACCGTGAATGATGGCAGACTTTGAGGGGAAGCCAGTTTTACAATGAGCCGCTCTGTGAAACCTGGCCAGAGCCGTCCACAGAGCAGATCCATGACGCACAGCTCATTCAGCCTGGAATTGCTCTGAAGTGAATAGACAGTGTCTCAATGTAGCCCACAGATTACCCTGCAACGCCATCTAGTGCTAGATAAAGGAAGTACTTTTTAAAAAACCGCTGATCCTCTAATGGGCTAATGCTACCAAATCTGATCTTGCTGTACAGAGTGAATGCCCAACCACACTATTGTCCCTTTTAGAACATCATACAATCATACCTCTCGTGTCACATTTGTCTGGCTGGTTGAAGGGAAGGCCGAGGCTTCTGTCTTGTCATCCTCCACATCCACGTCTTCATCTTCCTGACTTGCTATAGCAGCCACTGAACAAAAGACACTTATTTCCCTGGAATTTGAAGTCTCATTTCTACTATTGAAAAGGATTGAGCACATACAGGAAAAGGATTCTGCATAGGTCCATAAGAAAGGGGCTTTATTCATGCACCGCTCGCAGACCATCTCCTCCAGCTCTTTGGGTTCAGCCACGGTGCAACCTAAATGCTGTTTGGGAAGAAAAATAGCATAGTGTGATTATAACATGAGACATATCCACAAACAAAGGGTAACAACTTTGCTCACCTCTGGATGATACCAGTCTTCACATATGACACACTCAATCATCTCATCGCCATTCTGTGGGGGAAAAACAACAAGTTAAATACAAAATTAATATAACTTCAATAATAATATTATTATCATTATTATTATTAATAATAGGGACACATACCTGACCCTCTTCGCCTGGGTACCCTTTGTCACATGTGCAATAGAGGCCATAATAGTTGTGGCTGTATTTATTATTTACATTCTCAGGATCTTTGGACTGTTGGGTAAAAGACCAGGGTAAATAGGGTTAAACATAAAGGAAAAGTGATTGTAAACAAAACTCACCGGAATTAACTGGCACTTAAACTCGCCGAACTTTCTATTCCCACAATCGCAGCGAAAGTTTCTGTTTGCAAAAAGAAAATCACATGAAAATCTCATAAATATGAATTAACATAAGGAGTAAATTTAACATCATCCACTCGTCGACCAAATATGATTTTGGAATCAAACTGGGCTCAGAGGAATTCCTTTTACGCAAATGTGACATTGTACAAACTCAATAAAAGGATAAACTCTTTTTACTTAAATTGAGCAGTGATTAAATGATTTGGGCTTGTTCACACTAAAGGGTACAAAAGAAGATTATATTATAACTCATCCAAATACCTTTTATACACTAGTCAGGTTTCCTGTAGTGGCTGTTTATGTGTCCCAGACGTGATCCTTTAATGGAATGAGCTGAAGTTTGTTACACATTTTCAGATGTCCCCTATTGAGATTCTTTCTTCTTTTTTTTTACATAAAGTTGAAACAAAGTGATTGCTTTCATCCCCACTGTGGGACAAATAAAGGATCTCTTAATCTTCATTATGGTACACCAATTCAAGACAATCATTTTTCTCTCAATTGCCAAACCATCACATCCGTTACAAATTTAAATGATCCTTGAAAAATGTATATTTTTTGTATGATTCCTTTTTAAATCAAGTGACTTTTGTGTTAGCCGTGTTAATCTTGTCGGAGTTCATCTGCCGCTTTGTCACTAACTTATTTTCGATGTTGAGGCTGATCTGGTTGTTTAAAATTTCGCCAAAAATGTATTTGTCGATCTTTCCTTTTGATTGTATCTACACAATGTTTTTTAAACGTCTGTTTGAAATCCTTTTCCCAATCTATGATAGTAAATTTCGTTTTTGAATTATAACCTTTTAAAGTCCAGATACTATAATTGACACTTCACAGTGAACACACCCATATAATAATAATAATAATAATGCATCGGTTTTATATAGCGCTTTTCTGGACACTCAAAGACGCTTCACATGTGTCATGATTCATTCACT
>JAPMNZ010811803.1:0-10949 GCA_029875035.1 Pomatoschistus microps | reverse complement strand
GGTATGTGGCTTATGACCTCTTTGTCTCAAACTTTAATTAAAATCTCACCCAGACGTCCTCCCTCATGCCAACGCTAAGGCCACACAAACACACTCACTCATGGGCAGATTTTTTTTTCTTTTTTTTTGTACGTACGTCGCGATCGGCCCCTATAACGCACACTTCTACCACTTACCTGAAACACGAACCGCCAAACATGGCAGCTGGAGCTTAGCACAGGTGGAAGAGAAACAAAACAGAGCAAAGATGACAGATCTCTCTCTTTTAGCCGCCAACACACACACACACACACACACAGGGAGGGGGGCCGAAAAGTCATGAAAGAAGAGGAAGTGTTACAGTCAAAACAGTGGAACAGCTACTGGCTTGGAGGGACTGAGGTGCTGATAGGTAGCAGCTGTGTGTTTGTGTGCAAGAGCAGACAAAAATGAGAAGGGGGTTGTTTGGGCGACTAGCTCAAACAAGATTTTGTTTGGAATATATTAGCAGCGGTTTACAGCTCCCTCGCTCCCATCCTTTCAATCTGTGTTTATCAGGCGGGTCTGTATTCGCCGTCACGGTCCGGTTTGATAAATCATATGGCTGTTGCTTTGTTGCAGGGAAGACTTATGCTGCTGGTTACAGAAGTCAGGCAAAGATTGATGTTGTGATCTTTCTCTTAAATTGAGGGATGAAAAAAAACAAAAACTTTACACCATTTTGTTGCGATTAGAAAAAGCTTTACGCCATGACGTCACGGGGGCTAAACGCGCTCTGCTTTTCTACAGTGCAACTTTCAAAGGCAAGACTTTCAGACAGGACGTTTGATCATGGCAAGAATCTGATCTCCTCCACTGATACGGCCGCGCATTCCTCCTGCATACCAGGGTCAGCGCGGTGTCAAAGAGTGTCTACAAGCATATAGGTGTGTGTGTGTGTGTGTATGTATGTATGTATATGTGTGTGTGTTTCACTAGGGCCTGTCATATAAAGGGGACAGGGAAGCCAGAGCCATCTCATCGTTTCTCTATAAAACATCAAAGAGAGCATAGGTTAAAAGGTTGAGCTAATGACCCCACCCAAACCAAGCACCCCCCCTCCTCATCCCTTAATGCTTGACTTTGACAGTGACTTATGGTGCGATTGATGCTGGGACAAAGTTTTTTAGGGGGAGTCTACCTTCCCACACAAACAGTCTTCGGGCCCACCGCTGCCAGCTTCCAAAAAACACCACAGAGAAAGACAAAGAGAGCACTATTGTTGCACGCGGTGGGCCATTTGGTGTCATTTATCACCACACAGTTGGAATCAGCAAACTTTGGGTGTTTGTCTTACACCTGCTGTAGCTTTGAAGTCGCAAAGTCACGGATAGCGGTCTGAGGACGCATCTATTCCACCAAAATGATCATTCATTAAGGGATGAAACATGTATCTGAGCTGGGTCTTTCTATAGATTGGTGTTGTATTGACAGATGATTCTTTGTATTTTTATGTGTCAAAAATTCATGGCAAAATGTAAAAATAATTGTCAAAAATTATATTGTTATTGCTCATCACAACGTATTTTTCCAAATCTATTTCGATAAAACCTACATTATTATTATTAAAATCTACTTAATACAAAAAAGAATGCATTCCACATATTTTAGTGATCCAAAGGAAAAGGAGAAAAGATTGATGAAGACTATAATGACCGAAAATATAAAAAAAATTGTGCAGAATGCTTTGGATTGGATCTTTGAAACTATTTTTTGTCTAATTCCTGATACATAAGTTTCTACCTTATTTTAAACAAAACTAATGAGTGAATTTGTGAGTTTCTTTTGCTATTTACAACAAGCCAAAAACAAGAAAACAGCCAAAAATGAATACAAAAAATCCAAACCAGACAGAAAATTACACTCGGGATGATCGCTACTGTAGTTCATGCAACTGTCGATGACTGAGAAGAATCCCATCCATCCATTTTCTCCCGCTTTATCCGTTGCCGGGTGGCTTAGACGCCCAAAACTTCCCTATCCCATATAAACAAAATGCTGCTTTCAAAAGTTCATTCAATGTAACAGGATCATTATTATGAGAAAGTAACATTTCACCCGATATTCCTCCTTTATTTCATGGCAAATGTAAAAACACAATACGCGTTTGTCCATTAAGACAAACGCTGTGCTACTTTTCAGTTTGCGGTCAATGCAAACGCTATTCAACAAATGAAGAAGCGCTTTGTTGTGAGGTAATGAGAGATGGCCGTGCTATGCTACATTACACAGGTTTTGCGTAACACCCGGGCTGGTATTTCTGAACTTGACACAAATAAATAAACGTATCATGGGGATGTATGCGCGTGCACGTACAGCGTTTGACCCAGGGTATTTGATGTGTGTAACCAACATAAAATGAAACTGTTCCTTTGTGAGGGAGAGAGAAAAGGACGGCGGATCAGGTTGCCTCCTACACGTCATGTTCTCTTTGTGGAACTAATGTCGTTTTGAAGCGAAGGCAGCAAACACAGAGGCGTGACCAGGCTGAGGTGTGCAGCCCCGAGTACTTCTATCCTAAATGCATGCCAGATATAAGTAGGTTTGGCTGCAGAAGAGGGGGACCTTCTTCATGCTTTGATGAGTCAGTGATCTGTGTGAATTTGAAAGCTGAGACAAAAGAAGAAAACATCTAAAACAAAGGCGGTTTTAAAGACAAAAAAATGATGTACAAAAGAAAATAATGAGCAACTTGGGAAGTGCCTTGATGGTCGTGTTAAAACAGTTGACAAGGCTGTTATTTCGGCTCTATCCTGTCTGACTGTTGAAATAATAAGTGACGGCTGTCTTAATCAGTAACAAAACCCTGAGTGAGCCCGGGTGTTGTCAAAGAGCTGCAACGGTGTTCTTCAAACTTATATTGTTTTGGGTTTTTTCAGTCATAGTTTCATGTATAACCGTGTCTTGCCGTCCTGAGTGGTTCCAGCTCGTTTCTCAAACCCCAGTGACTGGAGCTGAAGAGATGAAGAGGAAATGTTCCAACTCAAAGTGAAGCTGAGCCGACCATAACGTGATGTTTTCAGATCTCATTAACTAAAGCTGTTTGAGTGTAGTGTGGTTAATTAGACAGACAGAGGCTGTGTATTTCTGTGGTTGTATTACAGCATTCCCATTAACACCTGATCACAAGAAATCCCCCAAGCTGCCAGAAGATGCATCTGGATTTCCTGGTGGTTAGAGGCTCTGAAGTGCTTGAGTGCAGGTGTTAATCCGTTCAACAACAACATCATCTTGATTCCAACAATTGTGTTTGTGTAAACAGCTTTTAGGTTTCAGAGTATCATACAGCAACTTGCAGGCTTCAGAAGACTCAGCAAATGGAGGAAATCGTCTTTAAAAAGTTTAAATTCTTGTTGGTCTGATTACTTTTTTTAAGTAGACATCTTGACACATCCTCTATCTGCGCTAAATGACAGGTGTAAATTGGATTATTCATGCTCAAAGGAGCAGGGATTAACTATCAAACAATATAAATTCCCCAAACTGGTGAGGCTAATCCACACTTGTTGTGTATTAAAAGTCCTGCTGCTCTGAGCATGTGGTCTGCACATCGTTCATCTGAAGCACCAGGAAACCACATCTCCGCCAATTTAGCTCCTTTATCTAAATATTTCTGGCGCATTGGATTGATGACCCGTGTAGTTGGTCACCATCAGAGTTCTGCAAAACAGCTCATTTACATAATCGCATCATAAATAGCGAGAATTCATTTAATCATCTTCTCTGTTCTGATGCTCAGGGCTAAAGAGTGTTGATATGATAAGACAGCGAGTTATTAAGGAAGAGAGAGAGAGGAGAGTACAAGGATCAGTGAGTGAGTGAGTGAGCTTGTCCTGATTTAAGCTGCCGCTTGGGGCCAAATGAAAATTAATTAATTTCTGTGAAGAATCAATTTCTCAGAATGACAGTGTCAGATTCAATGTGTGTACAAGTGTGTGTGTGTGTGTGATAGAAAGTGTCTAAGAGAGAGATATTAGAGTCTATGATAACACCACTAACTTTATAAAGAGCGTTTTATTGGGATTACTAAAATCCATTATCATCAACATCATCACAGCCATCCAATAACCACCATCTGATTAAATGGTAATTAGTTTGAGATCATGATCAAAAATGTAGAAAATGCGAAGGCGTCAAATGATTCAAAGGAGCACTTTGAAAAGCCAAAGGTTAGAGAATTCTTCCTCTTGTTCAATTTGTAACATACTCTACTTACATTGAAAACATTATTGGACAATTCGTTTTGGTATTCATATGTTTTGGCTCTGAACAGGAAACAATTATGAGCAGATCCAACAACAACGATGAAACAGCTGAAAAAGAAACAAAGTCTAGAGAAGTGTAGTTTATCCTGATGAAATGAAAGTTATATAGATATAGAATTATAGATATAATTCCTGAGGTGAATAAATATGATATGAATCAATACTGAACCAATACTATAAAAAAACTATACCAAAACTATATCGTAACTAAATGAAGCCTAGATAGCATTTTTATTTTTAAAACTTGGTTACTTGTATAAAAAGTATAAAACCTTCTAGCCTCATAAAAATATCCATATTTTGAGTTTTAAATGACATAATCGCAGCGGGATCCAAAATGGTATCGAGTATTTTTTCGTATATCGAACCGAGTTATCACTTCAGTATCATGACGTCCTTTGACAGAAGCTGACTATATACAACTGAAACACTATAAAAATACTTGTCTAGCCACAAAGTTGTTGTTTATCATGAAGTGAAAGATTGCGTAGTCCATATATTTTTGAAACATTAAAGCTGGGGTACCTAACTTTCAGACTATATCAAAAAATCCTAGCTCTAGCTCCTCAGAAAAGTTCAACAGTGTACGCATATATTTATTGGTTTTAGATCCGCTTTTTCAGACAGAAAAGTCAAAAAAGAGAGTACCACCTTCACTGGCCACTACACTCTCAGCCCAAAGCGTCAAATAGTGACTCGTTCTTACAAATACGCAACATATTTTCTAATAAGATAAAGATGCGTGGTATGATTCGTTCACAACATTTAAGTTTCACCAGATCTTTCTATTCATGGATATAAAGTGAGGTACCCCAGCTTTAATCCTGGAGGACAAAAAGTTAGAACGTTTGAGTTAAAAGTTGTGTAACTAGAGTAGAGCTGTACACTTTCTTGCCATGAGGACCACACATCCTGAGGAGCCAATGCAGACAGAACTCTAGACTGCAGGAGCGCAACGCAAAAAACAGTAAATGAACTTTCCCCTTTGCTTCCGTCCCGCACCTCCATCCCCTCTGCTCACCTTGCGTTCGTACAGTCGTTGTAGAGCGTCTCGAAGTCCTGTCTGGAGATGAGTTTGCAGCGATTCACCCCGGGCTGGATGGCACCGAGCCCCCGGAGGACGCGCACCTGCTCCACGTTGCACACTACCGGCGTGATGTCCAGTCGTTTCAGCTTGGTGTAGACGGTGTGCAGCCCCCCGACCAGATGCTTGAGAAAGACGTCAAAAGCCTGCGGCAGACAGATGAGCTCCGTGTCTTTCACCGTGAACGACGCGATCTTGACCCCCTTCACCTCCACCAGCTTGCACTCGTTGTTCTGGGGCGTGCTCTCCACCGGGGACGGGGTCGCGTACACGGGCTTCCCTCCGCTGGACATGGTCATCCCGGCGGGCTTCAGGGAGGATCCGTTCGGGAGTAAAAGCTCTGCCCTGAAGGAGTGGAGGAGCGACGGGTGTGGGACGGGAACCACCGGGGACGAGGCGGCGGGCGGTGGCGAGGTGGTGATCGGGGAGAGTGAGCTGGACACGGGGTGGTGACCGAGAGGCGCAGCCGCGGGAGATGCCATAGTAGTCATGCTGAGGAGTGAGACGAAAAAATAAATAAATAAAAAAAAGCACTAAACTTTCGAATCAACAGTGTAAAGAAAGTTTCTAACAAGTGTCAATGGTGTTGGGCAGGAGCGGAGCGCGCATGGAGGAGAGGGTGGAAGGAGACGCACTAAAGAGAGGAGGTTTGTGCGTGTCTGTGTGTGGAAAACAGATCACATAGTTGAATGTGAATGAGAGAGGCTTGTCTCCGCGCTGGAGGAGATGCTACTGTCACATTATCATAAGAGGAGGAGCCTGCGCCTTATTCTTGGAGAGGGAGAGGAGGGAGAGAGTTCAGATTAGCCTAAATAAAGTTTGTATAAGCCTATTTATGAACGCCTTAAAAATACACAGCACATATTTATGTTTCCTGAGGTATTAGTGGAGGTTTCTTCTGATATAAATGTTTTATTAGCATTCTAAAACTTTACTATAGTCTATGTTCTTTGTCCCATATTTGATTTGCTTTATTAAACATTCATTAATTAGACTGTTACGCTATAAACATGAGATTGTCCCACATTTGCTTCTTGGCATCAGTGAAAAAGACCAGTGAAAAGTATCACAGCATGGATCCCTATGATATCATTGAGATGGCACATAATACATCTAGGGCTAATCGTTGACCATACACCTCAACAGGGCTCAGAATGACAACAAAGTCACTGCAATGCCATCCTTCATCTGGGGCAGGGGCTATTAAAGGCACTGGGGCAATAACCTTGGTTTGACAAATTGACCCCCTTACCTGTTCGCTGTAGCCGTTTTGCGGTCCACACAGACACTCACACTCCACTGTCATTTACATATGGAGCTCGCAGTCCTTTCAAAGTGGCTTTCACGGAACATTGTGCTGATAATGATCTTGGTCGTGAGGGAGAGAGAGACACAGATCTCCAGAGACCATCGCACATAAGACAAGGGAGAAGAGGATAAAACTCAGACTGTACTTCAACTCAAAGGACTTTAACACTCTGTGTCACCCCACCCCCTTTCCCCAATAAGCCCTCTTGTGTTTTTTAATTGGCAGAAATTAATCTTTAGGATGTAGATGGTAGATTTACATTCATTAAAAGTCAAGAGAGGAAGCCAGGCTTGATGCTAATCAAATCTGCTTAATTATGCTTAACATGAGTATCTCCAGGGGAAGAGAGAGAGGGGAGAGAGATAGCTAACTCGAACTTTTTACTTTTTGCCTTTGATAACTCCTGCTGAGTATGGCCTTTTCTGTGCCAAAAAGAAATGTCACGACTCTCTTTGTACATCTGTGGAAAACACCCCAATAAAGCCACCACTGTGGACCAAAACCATTGTTGCTAATACACGGTTAAGTGTTTAGTGAATGTAAAATGTTTAGTGTTTGATCCAGTAGATGGTTTAAGTCAGAAAGTGCATATAAGCAGGTTACAGTCCAGCAGGATACCCTGGTGGGAAGTGACTTTGTCTCACAACAGGAAGGTCACTGGTTTAATTCATACTGCAGCCATTGTACCTTTACTCCACTCAATGAAACAATGAGCAGGATCCATTATTAAGTATTAAAACACATGAAGCAGGAGAGGAAACCTACTTCACTTTTATTTCATCAGGACATTCAATGAATGCAAAAAGTCTCATATTTAAGACTTTCAAAACAGATATTTTCATAATGATATAATGACCAACCAGAACATTAAAAACAACATATGTTTAGTTTAATTATACAATCAAATAAAAAAGGGTTTAATGTAAGAGAAGAATGATTCATAATCCACTCCCTGCTCCCTGCAGCACGAAGAGAACTGGTCCTTTTCCAAAGTTTCAAAGTATTCATCGCTCTCAATTGTGTATCATTAAAATCCTAGCATTAGAAATTCTCATCAGGATTTAGCTCATTTCTTGACGTTTTCAAGCTAAAACAAAGCCTTGGGAAACTTTGTGATCCACCTGTTTATATGTACATGTGCTCCAGTTGTCACAATACTGCAATTCTGAAATAAATACTAAAAACAAAGATATTTGGTTTGTGCCATAAAGTCTTATAAAAGTGCTTCTGATATGTTTAACATATATCAATAAAGTACCTATAGTTTTAATATAAGTTTTAGAACTTCCTACTTTTGACAACCCTCCTGCACCGTTGACCGTCCAGAGCTACTTTACAAAATCTATATTTTTATAGCTAGCTAAATTGCTAAAAATTCTGAAACCTCTACTCATCCAGGAAACCATTGAGAGAAAATCTGTTTTGTGAGGAAGACGTGGCCAAGAGCACCATGGGAAACAGTTAACAATTTACAATTACAGTGGATTAATTATAAAATACATTAAAAAGTTACATCAAGATTTAATGTTTCACAAAACTGTAAAATATTTAGATTAGAGAAACATCTGGGCAATGAAACCAGTTTGTGTTTATAGAAAATAAGTTTAAAGTCTAACTAAAATGAATCTTCTGATAAAACTTCAACAATCCCCAAATAACTATCTAAGATTTTTAAATGATTATTTCTGCCTGTGAACATTTGCCCCATGTCATTATCTCTGCAGAAGTTTCTGCTCCGCACTGAAGTGCTGTGTTGCTCTAGAACACTGTGGTTGTGTTTTTTTTACCCAAACCCCTTGAACGGGTCCCTGCTGTTAACAGTGTTTTGGCACCGGTTGAATCTGTTCACAACATTGTTAATTGTAAAAAGAAACAAGGCTTTTTCAGTGGTAACTCTGTTGTTGCAATGTTCCAAATGGTAAAGCTTGTGCACCATATTAGCAGTTATGAGTCAATAAGACAAAGCTAATGTGCATGTTGTGTTGTTGTTTGAAAGCCAAGATCTTGGTCCTTTCCACATGTCTCTTTTGGCCAGAGCAGCAGAAGCATGAGGGGAATGTGTAGGTGGCTAGATCAGCCGATGAAGTGTAAATACCACTCAATCTGTTCTCATTAGAGGAGTAAAAACGTACGAATCACTTCGCCTCCATTAAAAATGCCCCAGGGCCTTGGTGGATTGTCCTTGTGTGTATTTGCATGTGCATAAGTCTGCGTGAGACAGAAAGAGGGGGTGACAGGATGATGTTTTGGCATTTGTGCCTGTGGATGGGATCTGAAATGCCACCACCATCATTGCTGCTTAATTCCCAGATACACACGGTTAATCTGAACAGACAATCCACTCCGACAGCCACTGTTATGATTCAGATCAACTCACAGTGAAGTGCTGCTGTGCTGAGTGAGAGAGGATGTCATTGTATTTTGGTTTGTGATTAGGTGTCTATGGATGTATGACCAAGATATCACACATCCACTGCACATTCCCCTATGATAATGTGGATTGATTATGGATATGATAATGAGAGGCCGGCGCGGCGTCGCGACCTTCACAAGGTCTAATTGAAACAAGCGTTGGTCCTCCGAAGCACTTATCAAGTCACACAGCACATCATTAATCACTGAGAATACAAGCTGTCAGTGAACACACGTGTGCGCACACACACACACTCCATATTTTCTGTTTTCACAGCAGATACACACATGCTCCTTTTCCTGTCCCTCTCTTTTCTCTTACATACACACAATACAAGCTGTCACTGCAATATGCCTGGCATTGTCTTCTTTTAAGGAGAATGGACAGCTAGTCCACCCTCTATCTCTATTTTCTTCTTTAAGAAAAGTTGAGTAACAAACAGGCTATTGCCATTTAAAGGGAGAACAAGAACAGTATGTATAAGAACGCAACAAAAACGAACAGCTGTTCACTTTCACAACCCCATTCCAGATTGAATTAGTGTGAGTTGTTTTACTACCTGCTTTTATTAGAAGACAATTTAACAACCAAATTCGATTTCAGTGTCTGATTAAGGCAGCATATGGTCTGTACCTGTTAAATATTTTGTGTTTAACACCAACTTAACGCCTCAGTAAGCCACTCAAATAAACTAATAAGCACAATATCATATTAGTCATTACATAGCTCAACACACAAAATTCCAATCTGATAAAAGGTACCTTCATTATCATCCTGGAGAAAACACAAGGGAGCAGCACACGCTCGGTCGATGCCATCAACAACTTTGTTAATTGTTATTCAATTAACTGCTTTTGTTAATGAAACCAATTAATACTTTCCATATACGTCATTATTATGCATGCAGAAGAAGGCTAATTACAACTGTAAATCAATCAATTCCACATTAATCAGTTTGGAAAATATCCAAAACCAACAAAGTCACTAAGACTTTGAAGACTTTTTTTGATTGCCATGCCATTATCTCGTCTAATGATTGTTAACGATCCTTTAAAGCGTTTACGATCCAATTTCCTTGCTATGAATTTAATTGGTACCTAAATAGTATAATCTTACAGTGTAGAAGTGTGGTCTGTATTTAATCACGGGTGCAATATTGCTGTAAACTCTAACAAGGTCATGTAACTCGTCTCAGGGCAAGTGGAGCCAGCGACGCCTGATGCTTCAGAGGCTCCACAACACGCTTCAGTGTTAGAAATATGAAAACAAAAGTGCAGTTATTCACACTGCCCTGTGCCGAGGAACACGGTTATGTACTGTGCCATAATTAGGTTACCGCCTTTGAATACACTTGTGTCCACTAATCAGTCTAATTATTTTAGTAAAGTGCATTCCTTACACCTGCAAAAACAAGATCCTTTCACTTTTAAATGAGAATGCCCTCATTTATCAGAAAAATAATCCAGAGGCCGGATAATTATCAGACGTACAAACACAAACACCTTTAGAAGTTTGATGTGAGGATGTTCTCCTGGAGTTGATATGGTCATGTGACCTGACCAGTGCCCTAGTTGAGCACTCTTAGATGTTTATGCATATGTGGACGCTAATCTCTCAGTCAGGACTATGGGATTTGGGAATATTTTGTTTAACAGAGATCAAAGTAACAGGCTAAGATCAGGAGAAACCCTTCAAACACATCAAACAGAGCAATACGTCCCACGCCCACAGTAGCCAATCAAGCCGTGCATAACTCTTGTTTTCTTTGTAACAGAAAAAGATTCTCCATGTGGGTCTTTCTATATCATGGTGTCAGCTCACCCCCCGCGTCGGGCCCAGAGTGGCTACTGTTTTAAGGCT